>JZKD02S1673156.1:349051-394013 GCA_000966675.3 Picea glauca | reverse complement strand
AGGGTCCTCTGGAGAAAGCTCCACGGAGGGGATCTCCTCCAGCTTCTTAATGAACTTAGACGGAGGAGAAAGATTGGATTTAGCTCCTGCCGAGCGGACTAACTCTTTAAAAGCACCCAAAGGATCTTTCGCATTCTCGGCATTCGGATTTGCATTCATTTTGGGAGGAAGGCGGTCGCCTGGGCAGTCCCTGTTCTGATGCATGCGCGCAGGAGGAACGCCTGGGAGGATGGCGGTCACTTGGGCAGCCACTGTCTGATGCGTGCGCGCAGGAGGCCGAGCTGGAGACGCCGTATCGCGCCCTCGAGAGCCTGGAACGACAACGGCAACGGAGCTCCGCGTACCTGCAACCAGAGCTTCAGAGTATGGCGGCTAGGGTTTGGGCCCTAGCCGCATAGACGATCCTTCTCGTTCCATCCGAGTGAAAGAATATATTTTCTAAATATTACTCCGTTATTATTCGGAGTCGATATTATCGACATAAAATATCACGATATTTTCATTAATTGATAATATCGCGATACATTCATGATATCACAATATTTTTTGTATATATAGTGAGTTGATGTAAAGTATCGCCTTGTTGGTGCTAATGACATTTTCTAATCGGAAATATGGTCTTTTTACCTTCATTTTGCAAAAGAAGACAGGGGATCGAGCTCTAAGGAGTTTGCCACCATTTTCCATTGAGCAAACAAGGAGAATTCTAGGGTTTTCATTGCCATTAGCTGAACTATTATAGAGTGGGGATTGACTCTGATCTACCATGTCCATATTCCCATGTGTGTATAAAATTTGATGTTTGCATTTTCTTTGTTTTTGAAGATTTAATATAGGGTTTGCAATGTCCATTAAATATATCTCTTCTTGTTGTTTTTTAGTGGGAGATTTAATACTTATCCGACCCTTATTTTTTAATTACAACATTCTTTTGTGTTCATTTCCATTTTTGTTTTGTGCCATAGGTTTAATTAGTCCCCTAGAAAATGCCAAAGTGATTGGTCCCACTATGGGAGTATGGTGACCCAATTGACCTTCAAAATCGACAGAGGTTGAGGTGCAAGCCATGTGGAAAGGAACTGTTAGTGTTTGTAGCTCAGATAAGTATTTTTGCAAGGGTGTCTACTTGTGGAAATCGTCATTAAATGTATCCTATGCTTTTTCTAGAATTCACTTTATTAATTAATTAATAAAGTGAACATCTTTTATTAAAGTGACTTTTAATTAATAAAGTGACTAAGTCGAGTCACTTAATGATTTAATTAAAAGACAACCATTGATCTCATGGTCAGATCTTGATCGTCGAGATTAGGTAAATGGCTCAAGTCAAAGTTATAAAAGACAGTAAGGGGTAAAGGACAAAGACACATTCATTATTCACAGTGAGTGACTAATTGGGCAAGGGAGAAGACAAAGTTGCAGTAACAACAAGTCAAAGGTAACAGTTCACCTACATGCATACTGAGGCAGTAGAGGCCGTACAACAGATCCATACGATCATATGGATCCATACAGTAGCATGTGCAGTAGGTCGGCCGCACATGTGAGCCGTTGTAATTAATCCAGTAGCAGATCTGTTCGTACAACAGGTCGCATAGGTCGTATGGACGTCCTTGGTGATCAACAACACACTAATCGAGGAGTTGGGATTTTACAGGTTTGCATTGATTTGTGGTTTTCTCTTTTAGAGCCATTTTCCCTGATAGGGGAGCTCTTGTAAGTTATGAAAAATATTTGAATGAAGAACTGATCTCGAAGAGCAGAAATAAATTGTGTATTGTGTGTGATTGCTTTTCTAGTTTCCACTACTGTTAAAGAGTTAATAATTTCAACAAAGTAATCTAGATCTGATCTGTTTGCTTAGATAACCGATTTTAAAGAAATTAACATGGTATCAGAGCTCTTGCTTTGAGAGAAAAGCAACTCCAATTTATATAGTGCAGATTATTTCAGCGAGTTTGAAGGACAAAGCTCTGGGCAACCATGTCAGTCATCAGTGTGAAGGTTGAGGATCGACTTGATGGGGTTTTCAATTTTCCGCCTTGGAAGGCAAGAATGATACTGCTCCCAAGGGAGCAAGATTTGTGAGAGGTCGTGACCGGCGATATTCCTGCTCCAACACCAACACAAACTACAACACCAGGAGGCACACAACAGGTGCAGCCAGATCCGGTTGTAAGGGTAGCATTGGAGAAGAAAGACATAAAGGCACAGAGGGTAATCCTTGTCAAGGATCATCTGGTCCCACATGTGTCAGAGAAGGCCAGTTCCAAGAAGATGTTTGATGACCTAGTATCACTTTTCCAAAGTGATAATATGAGTCGGAAGATGATTCTCAAAGCCAAGCTCAGAGAATGCAGAAAGACCCACTCTGACCATGGGATCAACTACCTTATGAGGATCACACAGATCCATGACCAACTTGCAGCTATTGGAGAGGTTGTATAGGATGCAGAGCTAGTAAATGTTGCTCTGAATGGATTCACCAAGGCATGGGAACCATTCATCATGGGCATCTATGCTCGAGAGCAGCTTCCCGAGTGGGAGAGACTTTGGGATGACTGCATTCAGGAGGAGACTCAAAAGGAGTCCAGATCCAACAAGCAGGGAGGAGGTGGAGGAGATGAAAACTTAGCCCTTGTCAACAAAACCAAGAAAGGCAAAAGTAAAGTTTTTGTCAAGAATGGTAACAGTAAGGGAGAGGGGCAGAAGAGATACATGAGCAAGATCAATTGCTACATTTGCCATAAGAATGACCACTTTGGCTCTCAGTGCCCACAGAGAAGGAAAGGCAAGTCACAGACAGTTGCAGTGATAGCAGAGACTGTTAGGTAGCTAGAGAGGTAGTGGGGGGACCCGAGGGCCCATAGTGATCACTGATAATAGTAGAGGCCATTCAATGTAAGGTGGACTAGGTCCACTATAGTATTAAATAAGGTCCACTATGGTAGGTAGATATAATAAATGTAATAGGAATCTTCTAAGAAGTCCCCAGAGGGCCCATAGTGATAATAGCAGAGACCATTCAATGTAAGGTGGACTATGTCCACTACAGTATTAAATAAGGCCCACTATGGTAGTTGAATATAATAAATGTAAGAGGACTTCTTAGAAGGTTCTGCTTCTAGAAGTCCTTTTACATTTATCATATCTAACTACCATAGTGGGCTTTATTTGATGCTGTAGTGGACCTAGTGCACCTTACATTGAATGGCCTCTGCTATTATCACTATGGGCCCTCCGGGCCTCGCACTACCTCTCTAGCTACCTAACAGAGACACAGTTGAATGAACTTGCATCAAAGTTCGGGAATGATTTTTCATTCGTGTCTTGTCTTTCTACCAACACTACTTCCAACAATGCATGGTACTTGGACAGTGGCACATCCCGCCACATGACAGAGGCTAGAGAGTTGTTCAATAGTTTATTAGAGGAGGACTCAAGAGCTCCACATTCAACTTGGAAACAATGGCAAGTATCGAGTGAGGGGTCATGGGATAATGCAGTTCCAGCTCGAGTCAGGAGGATCCTTTGATGCACAAGAGGTACTGTATGTACTTGGCCTGAAGAAGAACCTGTTATCCATCTTAGTTACGGAGGACAAAGGTTATGAGGTTAACTTTCGGAGGGGGGTTGGTGTTCATTCACCCAGAGGGAGCCAGTCCAGACACTGCTTTGAGTATTGGAGTCTGGGATGGAAACCTATATAGACTTCAGCGCTAGCCTGTTCAGGCGTTGATGCACACCAGTGAGAGCATGTGCGAGCTGTGGCACAGGAGGATGGGGCATCTCCATCACAGAGCTCTACCATTATAGGGGCAGATGGTCATTGGGCTTCCAGACTTTAGTTTGGATCATCAGGGTGCTCTTGGAAAGAATGTCAAGGCATCATTTCCTAGCAACGAGACTCGATCCAAAGGCATTTTTGATTTGATACATTTTGGTTTTGGTGGGCCTATGTCAGTTACTTTAGTGAAGGGCACATCCTATTATGTGACCTTCATTGATGATTTCTCCAGGAAGACTTGGATCTACTTCATGAAGACCAAGGATGAGGTCTTCAGTCATTTCACAGAGTTCAAAGCTCTAGTGGAGAACATGACAGGAAGGAAGGTCAAGGTGTTGAAGATAGACAACTAGGGTGAGTACACCTCTAATGAGTTCACCGATTTCTGCAAGGAGGCAGGGATCAAGAGGGAGAAGACAATGGCCTACAACGCGGAACAGAATGGGGTTGCAGAGAGGAAGAACAGGTCTATCGTCAGTGCGACAAAGGCCATGATGCATGATCAAAGTTTGCCTTTGTTTCTGTGGGTCGAGGCATGCAACACAACTGTTTATTTGCAGAACAAGAGTCCACAATGGATATTGGAGGATAAAACATCAGAGAAAGCATTCACAAGTTGAGATAGGGCATCTCGGGATTTTTGGTTGTCTAGTCTATATCCACATCCCTGTGGAGAAGAGGAAAAAGTTGTATCCCTCAGGAGAGAGGGGCATCTTGGTGGGCTATAGTAGGATTCAAAGGCTTACAGAGTCTTCCTGACAAAGCAACGGAGGACAGTGGTGAGCCGAGATGTCAAGTTCGAGGAGAACTTGGCATCTAGGCAATCTCAGGATCTACCCATAGTTGCAGAGGGACCACATGAGGTGGACCCAAAAGATGAGCCGAGAGCAAAGACTTCCAGTTAAGGGAGCCAAACTCCAGAGGAGGTGGAGGAGCAATCAACACCTTCAACTTCAGTCAAGAGGCCCAGGTGGTTTGAGTAGACCTTGCGGGATGCTCGAGAGCATGTTGAGCCTCCCAGGAGCACATTCTGGGAGAGCAGGCCTCCTCAAAAGTTTCCGACGTATATGGCTTTGACGACCAACATCATAGACTCAAATCCCTACAACGTTGAGGAAGTAGCCATCTAATAGGTGTAGAGAGATGCCATGGTGGAGGATCGCAACTCCATCATGAGGAATGATGTCTGGGAGATTGTGCCGAGGCCAGAGGGGAAGTCAATGGTGACTTCTAGATGGCTTTACAAGGTAAAGCATGCAACAAATGACAGTGTGGAGAAGTACAAGGCCATATTTGTGGTTCTTGGGTTCTCTCAGAAAGAGGGAGTAGACTACGAGGAGACTTTTGCTCTTGTAGCCAGATACTCCTCTATCTGAGCAATACTTTCTCTTGCTTCTGAGATGGGGTGGAGCATCCATCAGATGAATGTGAAGACAACCTTCCTCAACAGGTTCATTGAGGAAGAGGTCTACATCGAGAAACCACAAGGGTTTGAGGTTCATGACAGGGAGACACATGTATGTAGGCTAAAGAAAGCTCTGTATGGACTCAAACATGCACCCAAGGCCTGGTACTTTAGGATTGACAACTATTTGTAGGGCATGGGCTTCATCGAGAGTGAGGCAAATCCAAACCTATACTTCTTGCTGGTTGGATTTGAGGTCCTCATCCTGGTGTTGTATGTGGACGATCTCATTTCGACATGTGCAGAGAGGCTGATTGGAGGATGCAAGTTAGACTTGGCGTCAAAATTTGAGATGAAGGATATCGGGCCAATGCATTACTTTTTGGGACTTGAGGTTTGGCAACGATCGGGTGAGATCTTCCTAGGACAGGGGAAGTACACTCTTGAGATCCTGAAGAGATTCGGGATGGAGCATAATAGACCGATGGCCACTCTGATGGTGACCAACTTGAGGAAGATTGATTCTTCAAATTCAGAGTTGGCAGATCCCAGATAGTACCGACAGCTGATTGGTTCGTTGATTTATTTGGTCAACACTCAACCAGGCATCTGCTTTGCTGTTAACACCTTGAGCCAGTTCACGATGGAGTCAAGGGAGGTTCATTGGGTGGAAGCAAAGCACGTGCTCAGATACTTGCAGGGAATAATAGGATATGGATTGCAGTACCTTGGTGGAGATGGTGTGAGGTTGCAGGGCTACTTAGATTTAGATTGGGTAGGCAGTGATATAGATTGGAAGAGCACCTCTGGGTGCTGCTTGAATTTGGGGTCATCAGTCATTTCTTGGTTCAAGAGGAAGCAAACCTCAGTAGCATTGAGCTCAGCTGAGGTAGAGTACATGGTAGCCAGTCTAGCTAGTTGTGAAGCCATTTGACTTCGCAAGCTACTCATAGGATTGTTTGGTCAGGAGCTTGAGCTGACCTTGATCCACTGCGATAGCCAGAGTTGCATCAAACTCTCGGAGAATCCAGTATTTCACGACAGCTCGAAGCACATTGAAAATAGATACGACTTCATCAAAGATAGGGTGCTGAAGGGAGCAATCAAGCTACAATATATTCCTACAGATGAGTAGTTGGCAAACATTTTCACCAAGCCCTTAGTGAAGGGCAAGTTCGTCTACTTCAGAGACAATCTTAGAGTGGTGGAGAATACCTTCGTCGCTAAGAGGGAGTGTTAGTGTTTGTAGCTCAGACAGGTATCTTCGCAAGGGTGTCTACTTGTGGAAATTGTCATTAAATGTATCCTATGATTTTTCTAGAGTTCACTTTATTAATTAATTAATAAAGTGAATGTCTTTTATTAAAGTGACTTTTGATTGATAAAGTGACTAAGTTAAGTCACTTAATGATTTAATTAAAAGAGAGCCATTGATCTCACGGTTAGATCTTGACCGTTGAGCTTAGGTGAATGGCTCAAGTCAAAGTTATAAAAGACAACAAGGGGCAAACGAAAAAGACATATTCATTATTCAAAGTGAGTGAGTAATTGGGCGAGGGAGAAGAGAGAGTTGTTGCAACAGCAACAAGTCAAAGACATCAATTCAACGGCTCGCATACTGATGCAGTAGAGGTTGTACAACATATCCTTATTGTTGTATGGATTTGTACAACAATGTGTGTGCAGCAGGTCGACCGCACGTGTGAATCGCTGTAATTAATCCAGCAGTAGATCTGCCTGCACAACAGGCCGTACAAATGTCCTCAATAATTAGCAACACGCTAATCGAGCAACCAAAATTTTACAGGTTTGCAGTGATTTGTGGTTTTCTCTTTTAGAGCCATTTTCCTTGTTCGGGGAGCTCTTGTAAGTTCTGAAAAATATTTGAATGAAGAACTGATCTTGAAGAGCAGAAATAAATTGTGTACCATGTGTGATTGCTTTTCTAGTTTCTGTTGCTATTAAAGAGTTAATAATTTCAGCAAAGTAATCTATATCTGATCTGTTTGTTTAGATAACTGATTTTAGAGAAATTAACAGGAAATATATGGGGGAATTAGTTGGTTGAAATACTACCTTGCCGAAATTCGAGGGCATGAAGTGGATATTTGCGGGTCATCAACCATGGAAATCTTCCATATTGCAAATCAATCAATTCTTGATATTGATAGGAAGAGAGATGAGAAGGAAGAATTGAGGCTTGAACTTGTATCTAGAGAAAATGCAAGAAGCATGGGAACCACAAACTTCTCAGGGGTGGGAGAAACCCAATCCTTGTTGACACCTTCCACGACGCCTTTGGCATCCTCACCTTTCTTTGTGTCAAGGTTAGTGCCTAGGAGACAACCTTCTCTTAGGTCGATAGTTAAAACAATGGAGAAGTAGGAGGCTGACAAGCTTGTGGTCAATTTATTTTTATGGAGTGACTTGCCATATTGCAAATCAATCAATTCTTGATATTGATAGGAACAAAGATGAAAAGGAAGAAACGAGGCTTGAACTTGTATCTAGAGAAAATGCAAGAAGCATGGGAACCACAAGCTTCTTAGGGGTGGGAGAAACCCAATCCTTGTTGACACCTTCCACGACGCCTTTGGCATCCTCACCTTTCTTTGTGTCAAGGTTAGTGCGTAGGAGACAACCTTCTCTTAGGTTGATAGTTAAAACAATGGAGAAGTAGGAGGCTGACAAGCTTATGGTCAATTTATTTTTATGGAGTGACTTTCCTTTCAACATTGCTAAGAACAACTCGTTCTACTATTCAATGTTTGAAGTTGTTGCCATTGTTGGCCTGGGGTATAAGGGCCCTTCCTATAATGAGTTTAGAGGGCCCCTCCTTCAAGTGGAAACGACATATTGCACTTAGAGATTGGTTGAGCTTAGGAAATCATGAGAGATCACTGGACACAATATTATGTCAGATAATTGGACAGATAGGAAGGGAGGTCCATTCTTAATTTCTTGGTTAATTGTGCTAGGGGGACAACGTTTGTCAAATGTGTGATGCATTTGTATATGTTAAAGATACACAATTATTAAGTGAGTTGTTGTATGGGTTCATCTGGGAGAGAGGTCTGTAGTATGTCGTCCAAGTCACTATAGACAATGTTGCCAATTATGTCGCTGTTGGCAGGCTGCTTATGGAGATGTATCAGAGCTTGTATTGGACTCCTTGTGCCGCCCATTACATTGATTTAATGTTAGAGGACATGACAAATTTTTTTTAGATCAAGGAAATCATTGAATTAGCTAGGGAGTGTCACTGCATATCTATCTATCTATCTATCTATATATATAATTATACATATGTTCTTATGCCCATGAGACAATTCACAAGGAACATGGAGTTGGTGTGTCCTGTAATCATACATTTTACTACTAGCTTCATTTGTCTTCAGTGTCTCCACAATTCTATGTTGGATTTGCAGAGGATGTTTCTTTTAGATGAGTGGAATGCTTGTGTAAACAAACACTAAATTGGATGGGCAAGCCATAGTCAAACTTGTGAGACATGATCAAAGTTTTTGGATCGTTGTGTATGAGGTGTGTGCCTATAACAAAACTTTGGTAAAGGCTCTTTGCTTGGTTGATGGTGACAAGGCTATAATGGGCTACTTGTACGAGGCCATTGATAGGGGCACGGAAGCTATGTATCGGTACTATGAGGACAAGGGGGAGGAGGGATTCACCAAACGAGCTTAGATATGGAGTTTGATTGATGAGCGATGGAATAATACTCCCCATTGTCCAATTCATGCAACATCGCCCTACCTCAACATTGCATTCTCTTACTCTTGTGGTTTTAGATTTGATCTTGAGGTTATGGACAAATTCCTCTAATGTGTTCAGAGGATCGTGTTGACTGCTGTTGAATGCTTGGAGATTTTCAAACAAATGGAGATATATAAGTTGATTGCTGGGACATTTGGTTATGACAAGGTTGTCCTAGACAGGACCACTAGGATGCCAGGTAAGCTTCAATTACAATTTGTTTCAAACTTCAAATTTCAATGTTCCTTTTTATCTATTTGCTACTAGATGGAAATAAAATTCATTGTCTTTCCTTTTTGTTTATTTGTTGTAGATGTTTGGTGGACAAACTATAGCAAAAGAGCCCCGAGTCATAGAAACTTGTCATTTGGGTGCTTGGCCAAACTTGTAGCACTTTAGGTGCGAGTGCAACTAGAGTGTCTTTGAAAAAATACACTCCAAGAAGCGCAACAGGTTAGAAATGTTCAAAATAACATTTTTTATTTTTTATAATTTCATTAATTTTAATTTATGCCCACCATCCACTAATTACAATATGGCCCTCATACAAGTTAGATGTCCATCGCTTCAATGACATGGTCTTTGTCTACTACAGTCTCAGGTTGTGGGAGAAGTAGATTGAAAAAGCACCCGACATAGAGGCCATTTCATTGGATGTGATTGACACCACAAGTCCATGGAAGTTGGAGGCCAAGAGGCCTATCACGGAGGAGGCACTTGAGTGGTTGGAGTAGGATGTCGATGTGTTGGAGGAGGGGGGCAATCAGAGGGGGATGTTCCACTTCTAGTGCAGACACATGTGGAGGAGGTTGATAGTGCATCGCAGCCACCACTTCCACAGAGGTAGTCACTTGGAGAAGACATCTCATTTTGGCTTCCACCTTAGCCCCAACACCTTCCACCATAGCCCCAACATTTGCACCTTCCACCTTAAGTTGAATCCCAACACTTTCATCTATTGCTTCTAGAGGAAGACCGGTGACCTTTGTCCATAAAAGGGGTAGAGGGAATCAATGATTTCTTAGTGCATTTATCATTGTAGTATCTAGATGCCTCTTGATGATTCATCGCACAGGATACATTTACTTTTGTTTTGATGTGATGTTGTGTCATCCTGTTAGCACTTAGGACATATATCAAAACTTAGTATCGATGTGTGATGTATCACTTGACATCTTATACATCTTATTTATCAGTTTTATTTTCATATTTATGTAGCAACGTGTTTGTTTAATGCTGTTGTTGATTTGGATCTTTCAAAAACTGAAAAAAAATGATTTTTTTTGTATTTTTTGAAGTTTTTCTATATTTTCCGATATTTTCTCCAGCTTTGTTGATAAGTTATATGTTGGACCCTTAGCGATATATTCATTAACATGATAAATGTAACATTGCTATTAAGAGTGTACTCTAGAGCTCCTACTACAACCATCCCAGGGAAGTCTTTACAAAACACACAACAAATACTAATACAAAACATTAGAAGAGAGAATGCCTACACATGGGTTGGACCTGATACCGACGCACGCAAAAATAACGGTCTAGAAAGTTAATCCTAACTAAAAATAGGGCACTTCCCCTCATTTCGAGGATGATACCTAGGGTAAATTAGATTCTTCAGGGCTTAAGGCTGAGACAACAATATACTCATTAAGAATTTAACATGTCACTCGCGGGAATTGATCTTTGGCTACGAGGATAACATTTCTCCTTTGAATCGCCCGGGCTAAACCCAATTGACATTAAAGATCCTAATTAAGGCTTTATTACGTAGTTATAACCATTATCTCTCACACCCTCCCATAATGGTCATATTACATAAAATTGCTTGTTCCAAAACAATTTTTTTTTGGACAAGGAAGATTTTGGAACCCACTCTATATATAATAAGGGACTCAATCAACAATTGGAGGTGAACGATATCTGACAACGTTGATGAAGTACAAATCATGTTACCATCCTTGTTTCTGACCATTGACTCACCATCTAGATGCGAACCAATGTTGGTTGAATAGTCAACTTTTCCACCATTGACATAGAACTTGGTTTGTTCACTGAACTCACCACCTCCACATCTTAGCGTCTTGACTCTTAACATATCAAAGTTTTGCTTTTACTTCTTTGATGAAGCACCGTTTTGTTTCATTGCTTCATTTTCACCCTCCACGAGGGTTTTCCTCTTTTCGAGAAACTTAGCAGATAAAGCTTAATGAATTTGTTGCCTACCTTCTTGTTATTCTAGAGTCTCCCCTGTAACCATCAACTTCTCTTCACCATCCACCAGTTGAAACAAACCTTGCTCTTCCACACCCATAAAATCGTCTTTTTGTCCCTTTTGTCAACAATAAAACAACCATTATTACTAAAGACAACATCTGAGTGTGGGCTATGCTTCATATTCCCACTAACGAAAAGTAATTTTTTTGCAAACTAGGGATATAACTCACATCCCTAACTAACAACCTCTTATCTCTCATTTTAAGTTGCACACTTCCCATGCCTTCAACTTTGTATTTTTCTTCGTCACTCAAGATAACATAGTAGAGTTGGATTTGTCCTCAACAAAATCAATATACCAATATTTTTGATTAGTAAATGCCATGACACACCTGAATCAATGTACCAATCTGTTTTGTTTCCAATGATTCCTTAAACACACAAAATTCTTTTTCATCATTGCATTCAACTACATCGATATGTTTCTTCTTACACTGGTCTTGCGAAGAATGCCCTTGGTTGTGTTTTTTGTTCTATAATTGTTTCCTACAAAACTTGGCCTTATTTCCTAGCCCATCACAATAAAAACACTTCATAATTTTTCCAAGGGTTTGAGTATAGGTATCAACACTCTTGTTGCCATCGTCATGCTTGCCTTTGCCCTTGAATTGTGCTTTTTTCACAACTTTTGATTCTTGATTCATACTGTTGCTATCAAATTGCTTCTTCCACCTATCTTTTTGTAAAAGCTCATCACTTAATTGATCAAATGTCAAATTAACATCTCCAGGAGTTACTTTCAAGGCTTCAACAATTTTTTTTATGAAGGTGATAGGCTTTGTAATGTAATTTTCGTTGATGACTTATTCCTCACCGGTTCAGAAAGCCTTATTGTTGAATGCAAGCGTGCATTGGCTTCTGAATTCGAGATGAAGGACCTTGGTATGATGCACTACTTCTTGGGACTAGAAGTGTGGTAGAGGACTGATGAGATTCTCTTAAGCCAGGGAAAATACATAGTGGAGATATTGAAGAAATTCAGGATGACAGACTGCAAATACATGCCTACACCGATGGTAATGAATCTGAAGAAACTGAATGAGACTTCTTTTGATTCAGGCAAGATTGATCCACATCTTTACAGACAACTGATTGGATCATTGATGTATCTGGTTAACACCAGATCTGATATATGCTATGCAGTTAGGGTACTCAGTGAGTTTATGAGTCAGTTGAGACAGACACACTGGATAGAAACAAAGCATGTGTTGAGATACTTACGAGGCACAATTGGTTATGGACTGAGATATGCCTCCGGTGTAGACATGAGATTGCAAGGATATGCCGATGTAGATTGGGCAGGGAGAGCAGTGGACCAGAAGAGCCCCTCCGGTTGTTGTTTTACTTTGGGATCTACCATGGTTTCCTGGTGCAACAAGAAACAAACTTTTGTGGCTTTGAGTATCGCAGAAGCAGAGTACATTGCATTATGTGTGGCAGTTCGCGAAGCAGTGTGGCTTCACAAGCTCCTTGCAAACTTATTTGGACATGAGATGGTTTCCACCATTATCCATTGCAATAACCAGAGCTGTGTGAAGCTCTCAGAGAATCCTGTGTTTCACGATAAATCGAAACACATTGAGATCAAATACCATTACATCAGAGATATGGTGTAGAGGAAAGCAATACACGTGCAATACCTTTCTACACATGAGCAGGTTGCAGATGTCTTCATCAAACCGCTTGCCAGGACAAAGTTCGAGTACTTCTGTGAGAGACTTGGCCTGGTGGAGAATGCCTCCCTAGCTGAGAGGGAGTGTTGATGATTGCAGCTTCATGAGACATTCTCCAGGTCGTTCTCCTCTGGACTGAGTTGAGACGATCTGAGAGTACGCCCGTCTGATGGGTGAGTCATACTCCTCTGGATTGAGTTGAGATGACGTGTGTGGTCTCTTGTCGTGCTCCTCTGGACTGAGTTGAGACGACTTGAGATGGTCTCATGTCGGACTCTTATGGACTTAGTTGATTCGACTGGAGATGGCTCTCCAGATAGTACTCGTATGGATTTAGTTGAGTTGATCTGTTGAGGGTGATGCCCCTGTGGTTGAGCACAAGTGGATTTGTTTCTAGTGGCAGAGCACTAGAGGATCTGTGAGAGATCCTTGCTATATTTTCTAAGAGTAAGATTATTGTGAAACCCTAATTTTGTATTGTGAAGTGTACAAGTCGGCCCCACCATGTAAAGATAATTAATATTGTGTAAAAGATTAATTATATTTTGAGTTGTAGAAGTCGGCCCTATTGTGCCATTAGACACATCCATTTGATGTGCTAGGTCATGTATTTATAGAAGAGTTAGATCCCTATTGTGGATCACTCACTCACTATTGTTTCATTCTCTCAACACCTACTTGTAAGGTTGAAGTGCACACTTCTCTTAGGCGCTAGCTTTCTTGGTCATAGAGCACCCTCTTGTGTGTTAAGTTTTGAGCTATTATTAGGTTTCTTTTCAATTTACTAGATAATAGCATAGGTAGGATCACTGAGAGAAACACAATCACAAGATACACAACATTTATCCTGGGAAACCCTCATGGGGGAGAAAACCCAACAAAACTTCCTTGATATAGATAGCCAATACAATGCCAAGACAATAAACCAAAACACTAGAGAATATCCAACACTGAGCAATGCACCTCTCTCTTCCTTCTTCTCCCAACTGCAGCTACCAAACTTGCGCACTTGATGAGCGAATGAGTGAGTGAGATAATGAGGTGTTGGCTTCCTTTATTTATACAAGCTAGAAGGAAAGGTGTCTCTTCACTGGGTAGGGCCGACTTGTCTTCTTAGTGGTTAAAACCACTTTAATTAGGCCTGGGGGCCGACTTCTTAATTTGCATAATACAATTAGGGTTTGACCAATCTGCAAAAGGGGATTTGGTCAATTACAATGCCCGACGTGATCAATCCACAAAAGGGGATTGATCAGATGAATAATAACTCAATAATAAATAGAATACTCTTTGCAGTTACAATATTTCAACACTCCCCCTTAACAAGAAGGGTATTCTACAACATCTTCAGGAGAGAGAGAGGGAAACAACATCAACAACATCTAGAACACTGACTGGCACATCTATAAATCATCGGAAGTTTTTCTCATCATCATTGTTCACATCATGGAGCTGGAGTAGCATCATCATCCTCATCAACGTGAGGCTAGAGTATCATCATCAACATCTTCAGCGAGAAGCTGAAGTGACATCATCATCATCATCATCATCTTCAACAAGAATCTGAAGTGGCATCATCATCATCATCTTCATCAAGATGTTGAAGTTGCATCATCATTATCTGCATCAACATGGATTAGCATAACACTAATACAACATCATCATCAATAACAACACGAGGATGATACAACATCAATAACAACATCACAACACGAAGACTGGAGCATCATCAACATCAACACTAAGTTGGAAATCTTCAACACAAAGCTGGCATCTCATCAACATCAACACTAAGCTGGAAATCTTCAGCACGAGGATGACATCTCAACAACATCAACACGAAGCTGGAAATCTTCAGCACGAGGATGACATCTCAACAACATCAACACGAAGCTGGAAATCTTCAGCACGAGGCTAGCATCTCAACAACATCAACACGAAGCTGGAAATCTTCAGCATGAGGCTGGCATCTTAACAACATCAGCACGAAGTTGGAAATCTTGAGCACTAGGCTGGCATCACAACAACATCAGCACGAAGCTGGAAATCTTCAGCACTAGGCTGGCATCAACACTACTCCCCCTTTCGAGGGAGGTCCTTTCGGACTACACCAAGTTTGTCTCAAAAGTGCTTAAACTTTACACGAGACAGAGCCTTGGTCAACACATCAACAACCTGTTCATCCGTGCCAACATAATGGAGCTTTATGGCTCCTCTCTGCACCATATCACGAATAAAGTGATACCAGATCTCTTTGTGCTTCGACTCATCATGGAACACATAATCTTTATACAATTATGGTTATCACATAAGATCACGGTGGCTTCCATCTCCAGATCAAATAGATATGTCATCAACATCCGAAACTATATGGCTTCACCACTGGCAGGACATGTTGCAATATATTCTGCTTCTGCCCTGCTGAGAACAATACTTGATTGCTTCCTACTCTGCCATGAAATCATGGCTGACCCTAGACTGAAATAACATCCTGAGGTGCTCTTTCTATTAGAGACACTTCTAGCCCAATCTGAATCGGTATAGCCACTCAGTCTGAAGTCATGATCTCTAGTATAACAGAGACCAAAACCCAACGTACCCTTAAAGTATCTCATCTCATGTTTTGCATCATCAAGGTGAACATGTCTGGGTTCTACTAGATACTAACACAAGGAAAAACATATATTTAGCCTGGTATTTGTTAGATACAACACTGAACCAATAATCTGACTGTACAACGTAGCATCAACCAATTCTGACGAAGTATCAACCATGAGCTTCAACTTTGTTTCCATGGGTGTGTTCATGGATTTATATAAACCTCTTCAGTATTTCAACTGCATACTTCCCTTGGTTAAGGAAGATCTTCTCTGGGCTCTGCCAAACTTCAAGACCTAGGTAATAATGCATCAGTGCTAGGTCTTTCATCTCAAATTCTGCAGTGAGCTTCTTCTTACAATTTTGTGATGAGCTTTTCTTCTCTAGTTAAGAATAAGTCATCCACATACAACAATAATATAACTGGCTCATAATTGATAACCTTGAAGTAAAGGTTAGAATCAACTTTACTCTTGGTAAAGCCCAAGCTCGTCAGGAAATTGTCAATTCTTCCATACCAAGCTCTAGGAGCTTGCTTCAACACGTACAAAGCTTCCTTCAATCGACAGACATGAGTCTTTCTATCTTCAATCTTCAAATCATATTGTACCATCCTGGTACACTTGCTTCAACTTCAACTTAATGTGCACAATCATGTGCTAGCTTTATGTGCTTAAAGAACTGTCTCACTACCTGAGAGTATGTCCTCTCCTCTTGCTGCAACTGTTCTTCTGGAAGTGGGACTCTGCACCTGAAGTTGCTTTGAAGTTGAGAATGGTTGTTCCATTCTCATTGTGACTGCTGAAATAGTAGAGTAACTCCTCTACTCCATCATGGCAACAACTTCATCTGAAACTGAGAGTGGCTCAATAACTGATACTGAAGGTAACTCTTCTTCTTTCATGGAGGTAACTCTATCTTTTATTGTAGTCACGTCTCCATGACCCAACTAATGTACTGCACCAACTGCCACTCAATTTTAAATATGGGGATTGCTCCCCCTGCATCTCATGCTATATATGAATCATGGTTGTTTTGGTTGTCTTCATGAATACTGGAACTATTTCTTCAATTACTGGAGTAAGTGTCTCGTCATAGTCTTCTCCCTCTTGTTGGGAGAATCCTTTGGACACACATCAGGCTTTGTACGTTTGCAACATGCTTGATCTGTTAGATCAATCTTGGAAGTCAATACCGACTTCTCACGGAAAAATCCATATCCTAGTCTTTCTGACTGGCTTCCTTCTCTGTCACTGAAATAAGGGAATCTTCCCAGGAGATTTCATATCTCCTAGAAGTTTTTGAAGCTACGATCTAGTCTTCTCATGGCATCTGTCTCCCAGTCTTGGAAGTTGTCTGTTCATCTTGATCCTTTCTGAGATCAGGTTTACTCTTGATTTCTTCTGAGTCTACAAGGACTTCATCATCTCTTACAGGGTATACTTGGTGTTGAATACCAAGTCTAAATATGAAAAGTTGAGTCAGACTTCAAGTAAATTTTGCTATTTGTCAAGGTGGCTTCATTATCCTTTGACTAAGTCTTCTGTGAGTTCTTGTTCTAATGTTCAGTCATCTTTGGAGCCTTCTGCTCCTTACAATCAATCTCCATATGAGATACTCTGGATTTCAAAAGATAGCTTCTTCTTCATCTTCTTTGGTACATGAATGTATATGGTTATGTACATAGTCTGCTTCATGTCTCATCTAATCTGTTGCTTTTTGCAACCTTCACTATAGCTTCCTCAGGGTTATCACCTGTGACTTGAAACAAGGTCAACAAAACAACAAGCAAGAATAATACTCTTTTGATAATGGTAATAAAACAATCGCATGAATAATTGTCACAGTAGCTCTTTTAGAGCTATTACTTGTGACCCGTCTGAAACAAAGATCAAAAGTAAGAAATACAATACAAAATGAGATCAACACTCTTCTAGTGTTGTGATCAAACATTCCTCCATGGTAACTTGGAACCAACACAAGAAGTTTCTCCTAGAGGAGATGTTAGTTGTATTTGGTAAATGATTACATTAAGCATTTATCTCAATATGCTTACATGCTACCAAGTATAATATTTTTCAAAGATTGCTACCTCAACTATAGTGTTTACTTGTAAAGGGGCAGTTATCAACTTGTCATGTGCAACTTTGAATCTTATCGACTTAATTAATCAAACCTGGAACCTGGAGTCTTGTCCTCAAGAATGAGTGTGTTGCTTTTCTTCCAAGTCTCCTTCACTCAAGATGAACAGTGCTTTCTTCAACCTGTCTTCTGTACTAAGACAATATGCTATCTTGACAGAAAGTTGGGTTAGAGAATAAACTCTATGATTTCAACTTTAATCAATCTAATACCTTGACTTTAATTTTGACCAAAGTTTAGTATGATGGTCATAGCTTCAACATGCAACTTAGATCAATATAACAAATAGATGCATATCAGAATAATCAAACCTGGGTTGCATTATTCCACTGAATGTGTTGGATCTGAGATCCTTTTGGATCTATGGTAAGAGATCCCTTCTCCTACAGATACTCTTTAAATCTTAACAGTTTAAACATATGTGAGTACATACCTCTGATAGTATTTGCAGGTAGTGGCACCGTTCGGCAACAACAGTGATAGGTAGCAAACCTTCAAAACTTCAAAGGTGCTTCAACTTTAAGGTTGGCCAACACTTTACAAAATCTTTCACTGCAACTGGAATTGCAACTGTAACTTAGGGTTTTATGAGAAAACCCTAATTTTTCAAACTTCAAATTTTGAAATTCTGATTTAGTGGCTAAATGCACTGAGCTGAGGCGAGTAAGCTGGTGCACTCAGATTTCTGATAATCCAAACTTTACCCCTTGAAACTGAGCTTGTGGAAATCTGGATTGGTACTTCTGGTACTGGTACTGATTCTGGTTTTCTGGTACCAGTTAAAACTAGGGTTTGACTTTCCGGAGTATCTAACCACTGAAAAGGTGCGCTCAAGGTGCCAAAGAGTTTCCTAGGCTAGTGCGCACTTTTCTAGATGGTTTTTAGGCAAAAATTCCTCTCCAACAAAAAGCCCTAATTTTCTTGTACGACAACAATGACGTTTTTCTTTATCCAGTGAAAGATGCTCTCTTCAACTTAGCTCTAATACCATGTTAAGTTTTGAGCTATTATTAGGTTTCTTTTCAATTTTGTAGATAATAGCATAGGTAGGATTACTAAGAGAAACACAATCTCAAGATACACAACATTTATCCTGGGAAACCCTAATGGGGGAGAAAACCCAACAAAACTTCCTTAATATAGATAACCARTACAATGCCAAGACAATAAACCAAAACACTAGAGAATATCCAACACTGAGCAATGCGCCTCTCTCTTCTTTCTTCTCCCAACTGCAGCTACCAAACTTGCGCACTTGATGAGAGAATGAGTGAGTGAGATAATGAGGTGATTGGCTTCCTTTATTTATACAAGCTGACAGGCGCTGGAAAGATGTCTCTTCACTGGGCAGGGCCGACTTGTCTTCTTAGTGGTTAAAACCACTTTAATTAGGCATGGGGGCCGACTTCTTAATTTGCATAATACAATTAGGGTTTGACCAATCCGCAAAAGGGGATTTGGTCAATTAGAATGCCTGACGTGATCAATCCACAAAAGGGGATTGATCAGATGAATAATAACTCAATAATAAATAGAATACTCTTTGGAGTTACAATATTTCAACATTGTGTGCACTAGGGTTTGTGGTGAAAGGGTGATCTTCTCCACTCTATAGCAAAGGATTGCTGGGTTTTTCCCTTGGTTGAGAAGGCTTTTCCTAGGATAACTTCTTGTGTTCTTGTGCATGGTTATTCTTTGTGATCTTGGTTACTGCAACTATTGTATATTGTATTGTTGCATTGTTTATGGTTCAAGTTCATGCTAAATTGAAAGAGACTACATGTCCTTGAGCTAAGCATTAAAATTCAACAATTTTTACCATGTCTTTTCAACTTTCCTATCGAAGACTTTTAACATAGCTTTAATCTCTTTTATTTTCAATAAGTGTTGCTGAGAGATTCATATTCCTCCATTTATTGAAAACAACAGTTATTTTAGGAAAAAAAGATCTACCTTTATCTAACCTCTCACGCAAGTTTTTCAAATGCTCCTAAATCTTGAAAGCATCATCATTGTGTTGCATTTAAGGTAGTATATCATTAGTTATTGAGAGCAAGCTCCATTTGGAGGTAACTGATATCAAACAACTGGTTTTTGAAATGAAACACCAAGAAAAAATATAATTGCAATACTTGCTTGCAGATTCCCCCACTCTCCAATTCGAAATGTCAAACATAACAAATTTGCAAGAAGAGATGAGATCACAACATGCCTTGTTTAAACAGGAAACAAAAATACAACAACAAACCCTTAACTCTTGGGTTCAGGTGGTCCAGAAAATGGAATAGCCCCCCTGCTCGTCGAGGTGTAGGAGGTCATACAAGCCAGGTTACACGAAGAATGCCTTTGCTGATCTCAGGAACTTAACCTCAAAGTGTGTGGGATCCCCCCGTGGCCTCATCAAACCTTATACAAATAGGCACCTCCTTCCTTCACAACACATTGGACTTGAAGGACCTCAACATTAGGTGTGCTTGGATGGGATCCAACCCCACACACTTCCTTTTCTTCTGGACACAATGGGATTGACTCAGAGCACTTTGGGTGAAGAGAGGATTGACTTGCCTCTCACATGAGGTCTTCCCTTAATGATGACCTCACTAGAGCCCAACTGGTGGAGGTCAAGCAGTTCGGGGATATGGTCATAGCAGCAAGGAAAAAAGGTAAGTGGGCCATTATCCAAGATCTCAAAGCCTTCATCCAGGCCTGCCCCCCTAGGATATTCTCGTCCTTGGTCTAAATGATGGGTTCATCTGGGTGGGGGACAAGATAGGGGGACCTCGTCTGCCATCTTCATCTCCATTGGTTGCTAGAATTGCAATGGAGCACTCTGGTCTTCCCTGGGCACACTTTGAGACTGGGTTCTGTGACCTCCTCTTCCTCACAAAGAGACATGTGAGCTCGATGCAGACACCACTTCATATTCATAGATAATACTAAGCATGGTCCTGTCGATAGGAGAATGGGCCCATAACGACAAAGGCTCCGAGGGGGGGTTGCATGTCTCATACGTTACTACCTACAGAGTTGGGTTACTATGGTGTCATCGAATGAGCACACCAGGTTTCTGTGGGTGTAGATTCATTGGAGTGCCCCCTACTTCGGGATAGTTACATTGTAGTATGCTACTTCACTCTCGCCTTGTCACATTTCGCACTTCATAGGGAGTCAGAGGGGGACCCTTTCCTTGATCTTTATGGCAACATCTCCCACTACTCCACCCTTGGGAGGTCATTCTTTCGGGGTACTTCAATGCCTGTATTAGGAACCTACAGTTGTCCTTACATGATAGAGTCGAGGATGGACTTTACCGCTATGAGTTAGAGCCGGAGTCCGTGGGATTCCACATGAAGTTTAATGACAGGCTCTAGCCCCTCATAGCTTATGGGAGACACCTTTTGCAACTTGGTGAATCCCATGACCTGTTGATCTTGAATGGTTTCCCTTGCTACCCAAGGTCAGGGAGGTTCACTTGCTTTCCCCACAGTAGAGGGGATAGTGTTGTGGACTACGTCTTGGGCAAGCAAGACCTCCTCCCACTTATCCAACACTTATCTGTCTCTCTCCTCCCTTTGAAAAACCATGCTCTTCCCTTCTTCTCACTCTCTACATCCTCCCTTGCCTCCCTCCACACCATTCGTCCCCCTTCAACATTGCCCCCCTGCACCACTTTCCTTTTCGATAGAGAATACACCGACTCCCACACCACTTGCCTTTAAGGAGTTATTCCCCCGATCAGTGACTTCATGTCACTGGACACAACCACAACCAAGTATGAGACACTCTCCAAGAACTTGGAGGAAGCAACCCTCTATTCCTATCCCCACTCCAATCGGCAATACACCCATAAACCCACCCTTGGCTCCTACCCCATGAACCGTTGGTTCGATGAAGAAAGCAAAACCCTCCACAAGGTTCTTTGCTTCACCCTCACAGATGACCCCTCATCTTCACCTCACCTTTGCAAAAACTATCGGTGTCTCCTTCGTTGTAAGAAGTGAGTGTTCCTCTCCCCGAGGAGACGTGAACTTCATGCGACCCTTCACCACTCGTCAAAAACCTTATGGCATACCCTTTTGCTTCAACACCACACCATCCCCCTAGACCTAGACCCCCAGTGCATGTTCACTCACATGACCTCCCTTTATGACATTCCTAGACAACCCTCCACTCCCTTCACGTCACCTATTCTTTGAGAGAGACATTAGGAAAGTAGCTAGAGCTATGAGTACCAATAGAGCAACAGAGGAGAAAGGCCTCCAGGCTGAATTACTTAAGCATGGCATCTGATCTCTCGACTCGTGCATTGCTTATTGATTTATTTAACCATGTGGTATGTTTCAGGTTTCCCCACTCCTGAACTAGACACAACATTCACCCGATCCACAAACTAGGGAGCAACGTCGATTTGAACATTTACCAAATTGTAATGGTTGGACATACATTCTCCAAGCTTTATGGTTCAATGATGAAAGCAAAGCCCTCCACAAGGTTCTTTGCTTAACCCTCACACATCACCCCTCACCTTCACCTTACCTCTGCAAAAACTATCGGTGTCTCCTTCGTTGTAAGAAGCGAGTGTTCCTATTCTTGAGGAGACGTGAACTTCGTGTGGCCCTTCGCCACTCGTTGAAAACCTTATGGCATACCCTTTTGCTTCAACACCACACCATCCCCCTAGACTTAGACCCCTAGTGCATGTTCGCCCACATGACCTCCCTTTATGACATTTCTGGACAACCCTCCACCCGTATCCTCTCCCCCCCCCTTCATGTCACCTATTCTTTGAGAGACATTAGGAATGTAGGTAGAGCTATGAGTACCAATAGAGAAACAGAGGAGAAAGGCCTCCAGGATGAATTACTTAAGCATGGCATTCGATCTCTCCATAGTGCATTGATTATTGATTTATTTAACCATGTGGTATGTTTTGGTTTCCCCCACTCCTGAACTAGACACAACATTCACCCGATCCACAAATCAGGGAGCAACGTCGATCTGAACAATTACCAAATTGTCATGGTTAGACATACATTCTCCAAGCTTTATGCCATAGTCCTACATCAGTGGCTTTAAGAGGTGTCAGAGAATAGACACCTCGAGGCCAAAGGATAGGCCAATTTTCACCCAGAGGACCGATCACATCTTTAGACTCAGATCTATTATCGAGGAGGTCTGCCATTGCTCTTCGAAAGGCCATTGTTGCTTTTTTAGAGTTTTTGAAAGCGTTTGACATGATCTCGAGGGAGGCATTATTCCAGAGGCTTCGTGACATCGACATCTCTGAGACCTTCCTGATGGCCATTATGAGCTTGTACGAGTCAGTTCTGGGTTGCCTCTAGATGACCAATGACCTTTTTGACTTCATTCATAGTACCATTGGGGTAAAACAGAGGTGCCCCCTTTCACCGACTCTCTTTGGGATCTACATTGATGAGCTGAAGTCTTTCCTCCACGAGCACATCTAGGAGGGGCATGGATGCCTTCTACATCATGTGTTGAATTCCTTGCTCCTTTTTGTCGATGACTTAATCTTGTTGGTCTCTACTTTTGAGGGCCTGTAGAGATAGATTGGTGTTCTAGCCAGCTTTTGTTATCTTTGACAGTTGATGGTCAACTTGTGTTAATCCAAGGTTATGATCTTCAATGCATCAAAGTGCTTTCTTTCTATCTTACATTTCTACTTCCACGGGGAAGAGATTGAGATCACAACTACTTACACCTACCTGGGGTCCAATTCACGAGGCCTTGTATCCGCATGCGTTAGGCCCTCCGGCATCGGCTCAACAAAGGCTACGACCTCCTAGCCCTCATTGAGAGATAGTGTTTCCAAGGTCAGTTTCAAGACATCTCATCCAAACTTTACCTCATGGAGGCGATTATTAGACCCATGGTCCTTAATGGCTTAGAGCTCTGGGGACCGAACTTGCTATAGACAAACTGGGCCTGGATGAAGAGAGTTCAAATCCTGCTTCTCAAGCGCATCATCGATGCACACATACAGTTCCCTAGCCCATTATTTAGGCGGAGTTTGGAGTCCACCCTTTTCCCCTCGAGGTTATCTTTCATATGGTCTCTTTCCTATGCAGAGTTAGGATCCTTGGGCACTCTGCCTTTGGGACAATGAGGTACCCTACTTTGCACTTTGCTTGTTAGAGGCCCTTGGCATGGATTGCCACATTGGCTGTGCACGAGGTTGGTTTTTAGAGGCTTCTCGTCTTCTAGTCGATGACCATCTCCCTAGAGCGCCTTCCCCCCTTTAGGTAAACTCTTTAGATGTGCTAGGCCATCTCTTGCAGACCATACATGATCTGAATTGGGCCATCCGAGAGAACATCTATAGATTGTACATCTAGGTCACTTCGACGTCATCTTTGGAGAACCTAGGATTGAAGATGTCTTTCTACCTTGAGCACTTGGAGTGATGGGATGGCATCATTGTTTCTCTGCCATACACATGTAGACATTGGATGCATTCACTCAGGATCCCTCTAGGTCAGGTTTGGGTTGGCTCTCACAAACTTTGAGTGGAGACTGATCACCATATTCCCTGATTAGATAGGATTTGCCAGATGTGCCAGCTACAGGAGCTGGAGATAGAGATGCACCTCATTTTTAGGTTCCGCTTCTACTACAAGATCAAAGGACGCTACCACTGCCTCTATAGGGACTTGGGGAGATTCCTCTCTACTTTCTTTTGATATCACGATCAAAGATGCCTAGCCTTCTTCATTAGGGAGAGATTTAGCCACAGATCTCAGTCCTTGCATGCCTTGCCCCACCATGGGATCACTAGGAAGATCACCTCATACTTTCATGTTGCTCATTCAGATCGGGGCAACAAGAGACAGGTAGAGCTCTAGAGAACTTCAAACAATAGACCAGTGAGGCCTTGGGTCCCCTCAACCTCCCCCCCTTGGGATTTCGATCGATATCATAGAGCCCAGTTCTAAGGTGCCTAACCAGTCATCAGATTGTGCATCCTCATAGTGGCAGATGGACCAACTGCAACTGGATCTAGAGCAGGGCGCTTCCTGCTAGTCAGAGTACCTCCCAGCCTCAACTGAATAGCTAGAGATCTATCCAGAGCTTCTTTCCTTCGATGTTGGATGATAGGAGAGTAGGGCTTCCTTGCTCCTACCTCGCCCCCAAGATCGTACAATTGGATCTCGCCGTGGGGATCGAGGGCTCTTATAGCGAACCAGTGCCCCGGTCGCCCTCCCTCGCCCTTGGTCATTAGTCCTTGGAGATCTTGACATCATCCTCGGATCTCTCTCTCTCTTGATCAACATCGAGATGCCTAGTTTTCTAGTATTGGATTCTCACTTTGTATTACTGCACCTACGATATTTCTATATATATCTTTTGGTGTTCGTTAGACCTAGCGATTAGCTTAGTTAGATATTTATCTATGTTGCACTTTTTCTTTAGCTTCCTTTATCTTGCCTTCAACATTACCTAGGAGTTGCTTTTGTACTCCCACATTGTACCCACACTCCTTTAGTCCCATTGACTTACTTTTGTGGTCATTTGTTGGACATTAATAAAATTATCTTATTTTATCTGTCATACTCGCATGTGCATCTTCGTCTATTGTACTTCACCCCTCCTCTCTTTAGACAACATTGTTTAAGCACTTGTATAAAAAAATACAAGCATTCTTTGTTTCCATGTGGTGAACTTTTTATCGTCAAACTTCTGATTACCTTCTAGCATAATATGGGATAGACTGACCATTTTAAAGGTTTAAATACTTAGAACAAATGTTGAATAGGGCTATCTTCTCTTTGTTGCAACTTGTCATTTGATAGCCTAGTACTATAAACACTAACAAATTCTCAATTTTAACTATTTCATTGTTCAATTTTTTAATTAAATAAAGTACCAAGGCAAGTGTTTCTCTTCCCTAGGCGCCTAAGGGGGAGAAAGTGCCTAATGTGGGTCCTAGTCAATTAATTTGTGAGATGCAAATTAAAAGGTGACTTTATGACTAAAGTGAGGATGAGTGAAGAGACATCAAATCTCAGCCACTCATCTAATCTAATCTCAACCGTTAGATTAGAAAACCCCTCACCTTCCCTCATGAGGTCGATGAGGGCAAGGGGGCGCACCCATTCTTGGGTTGTTCATGCATTTTTGTTGAGAGAGCAAGAGAGAGCAAGAGAGAGGTCGAGCTGGAAAAGAGAGACAACATTTGCAGGAGGAGAGCACGCATCCCAAGGCAAATAACAGGCATGGATTTCGAGGTAGCAGACAACAAGGAAGAACAGGTCGTACGATACGGATTTCTAGAGGCCATACAACATTAAATGTGCACAGAAATCGAGGTGGACAGTCGTGTTTTCTGAGAGTATTGGCACACATTTCAAGGCTGCCGTACAACATTAATTGTCACAGAAATCGAGGAAGGAGCTGGGCACGATTTTCTGGGCAAAGAAAATCTGTACAGTCCGTACGGACATGCACAGAATTCAAGGGGCTGTATTGTCATAAATTTTGGGTGCATTTTTCAAGGTATTGGCACGTTTTTCAAGGCATTTTTACTGCTGGGTTTTTCGTACAGTCTTGGCAGAATTTTGGGCACAAATTTCGAGGACAGTCTGTACAACATTTATTGTTGGGACAGCCATACAGTGTACGGATTTCTGGGACAGAAATCGAGAAGCTTTTTCGGACAGTTCTGAAGGGGTCTTTGCTGAGCAAGAAGAATGAGATAAGTTTGTGTTTAATTTCTGAAGATGAATATGCTGTAAAAGAATTTCTCAGAAGCCCATAAATAATAAAAAGCCTCTCTCACTGGTTTTCCCCTTGTGGGTTTTTCCAGGGTTGATGTTAGACCGAAAATTCTTGTGTCTATAATTTTCTGAGTTTTGCTTATTGCTGATATTTTATTTCTGCATTTAAAACGATGTTCAGAATCCTCATGTTTTAGTTCTGAAGTTTATTTTCTGCTAAGTATTTAATTGCTAATGTAAAACTGGGTTGGGGCATTTAACATTGGCTGAAAAATCAGCGAGACTGAAACTGGGTTGGGGTCTGAAAAAATTAATATTCATTACTCCACAACAACTTGCCAATCACTCCATAAATGAAAATGCATATTCATGCTGTCACTACACATTAAATGTTTTTGTTCAAATTTTCTCAGAATTAAATGTTAAAATCATATTTAAGAGTTTGCAAAACCTTTTATCGATCTTGAACTTATAGATACTTGTTCAATTGCTGGGCTCACTTCTGTCAATTTCTTGGCCTAGTAATGGTCTAAGTCATCTTTCTTCCCAAATTGTGCCTTGTATGACCTGACCTGACATTGGATTCCTATTCATGTAGCAACATGATAACCTTACTTGATCTTGGATTCTTGCTCCTATAGCGACATTATGACCTTACTTGAGCTTGGATTCTTGGTCTTAAAGTGGTGTTCACTGTTAGCTTTTTAGCTCAGGAGGTACTCCGCATGTGTGTCTTGTATGGGGAAGTAACCTTGTACCTACACTACTAGACACTTGACTTTGTAATGGGATTTTATAAAGTTGTGATAAAGTGGTTCTTTTATTAAAGTGACTTTTTAATAAAGTGTACCTTCTAATATTAAAGTGACTTTATCTCACAAAGTGCACTTACGTTATAAAGTGATAATGTACTTCAATATTTTAAGTGATTTATTTTTGGAGGGAATGAATTATGACCCTTGATCTTGTAAAGGCAAGATTAGATCTTGGCCATTAGATCTAGGGTTGGAGAAGGTGAAGGGTCACTTTCAGATTATAAGAGAATGCATTGGGTAGTGTGCAAGACATATTGAGGAAGAGTTTGAGAGAAATTTTCGAGTAAGCTTGAGAGAGGGAAGTTAGGGCAGCAAAGAGGGCGCATTTCCCAAGAGATATTGGGCACAAATCCCAAGATAATATTTTTGTGTGAGTGCTGAGTTATTTTTCTACTGTTGGAGGCCGTATTGTGCAGATCCGTACAGTCCGTACAACAAAGGGAAGAGGGCATGTAAATCGAGGCATGCTTGGTATGGTTTTTGAGGCTGTTTTGAGTGTTTTTCCTGCTGTTGGACCATACAAATCAGTCCGTACAACAGACTGTAGACACACTTTTCAAGGTGCTATTTTTTGGCTAGGCCGCACAACAGTACGGATTTGGCACATTTTTCGAGGCATAATTTTTGTGGGTTGTTTTAGTGTGCTCTAGGTGGATTTCTCTTGCTGGAACTGATATTTATTGCTATTGATATGTACTTTCCTGAAGCTGAATAATAAATCTCTCTCTCTCATTGGGTTTCCCAACATTGGGGTTTCCTTGGCATTGTCTAAATTTCTGAGTTTTTCTGAGTTGAATGGTTGTTGTTCATTGTGTTTATTCCGCTGCAAAATTGCTTAGCAATGTGTATTTCTACTTATGGTAATTTCTGAATGTGGATTTAGACATTTCAGAGTTCATAGAAGACAGTTATCTCTAGGTCGCTAAGTGTATGACAGAACTTAGTACTTGCTGATTTTTGTCATTTAAATTTGTACATGGTATCAGAGCTTGGGCTCTGAGTGACAGTGAGTAGTGAGATTTTTGGGCAAGGGTTGAAGGGGGAAATCTGTAGTTTGTTTTCCTTTGAATAGTGGCATGGAATATGGCTGCATGTATTAGATTTGAGGATCGGTTGGATGGCATTTCCAACTATTTGCAGTGGAAGGTCCGGATGTCAGTCGTTCTCAAGGAGAACAAGATTTGGAACTATGTCAGTTCTGTTGTTGTGGCTCCCACAATAGATCCTGTTGCTTTGGATTTTGCATGAAGTAAAGGAGGTCAAAGCTCAGAGAATTATTCCGGATGGGGTGAAGGACCACCTTATCCCACACTTGGCTGAGAAGAAGACAACCCAAAAGATGTGGGATGCACTTAAGAATTTATTTGAGGCGAAGAATGAAAACCGAAAGATGGCCTTGAAGGATAAGCTGCATGATATCAAGATGGGTAAGGGGGAGAGTGTGTCTTCTTATCTTACCCGGGTAGCTCAAGTGAAAGATGAGTCGGCTGCAGTTGGGGAGGTCATATCTGATTCAGAGTTGGTGAGGATAGCCTTGAAAGGCTTCACCAAGGAATGGGAAGTCTTCGTGAAGTGTGTGGTGGGTTGTGAGCATCTTCCAGATTGGAGCAGACTATGGGACGATTTCACTCAGGAGGGGATCCGGGAAGGATCTTAGAGTAGTGGACAGAAGACAGATGGAGCTGATGAGAATGTTGCTCTTGCTGCAAAGAGCAAGAAGAAAGGAAATTCCGGGAGGGACTTGAGTAAAGTCAGATGTTATTGTTGTAGCCAGTTGGGGCACCTTGCTTCTCATTGTCTTGAGAGGAAGAAGAAGAAGGAGGAACGGGAGGGGCCTGAGACAACTGCTACAACAACCATGGAGGACTTTTCTTCCAAGTATGACATGGAATTTTCTTTGGTTACTTTAGTATCTAGTGTCGAAAGTGGAGGATTTGGGGGTGATATCAAATGGATTGTTGACAGTGGAGCCTCTTGTCACATGACAAGAATCTGGTGAGTATTTCTTGTTATCACAGAGACAGGTTTCGACTGACTGGTGGAGAGTGAAGGTGGTATGGCACGAGCTGTATGTGGAGTTGGAACGGTTAGATTCCGACTCGAGTATGGAGGATTCCTGGAGCTTGATGGAGTTCTCTTTGTTCCAGAGTTGAGGGTTAACTTGCTTTCAGTCTCAGCCTTGGAGGATGATGGATATTGTACATTGTTCAAGAGGGGACATGTATTTATCTACAGGGAGGGAGTGGACCCGGTTGAACCACAACTGGTTGCTGATCGAGTGGGCACATTGTACATGTTGCGAGGACAACCTTCAGGATATGATTCAACGTCGGATGAGGAGCAGGAGGCTCATGAGACTGTGGTGGGCCTAAGGATTCAGTTTTGCATTCCGAGAGAAGAGAGGGAGTCTCTTTTGAGCACTGGAAGGAGGCTCAGCTGGTGTGATCAAACCGATGCTTAGGGTGGAGTGGATTCTCCTAGGAGCTCAGGGTTCAGAGTAGCTGAGAGGAGAAGATCTTCTAGTTCGAGTTCTGTGCCGGTGTTGAGGATGGCTTCAGGTTCAGAGGGAGCTCCTACTGAGCACAGTGTGATGGGACCAGATGATGGAGATGGCAGTGAGTACATCCCTCGCTAAGAGGGAGTGTTAGCTTTTTAGCTCAGGAGGTACTTCACATGTGTGTCTTGTATGCAGAAGTAACCTTGTACCTACACTACTAGACACTTGACTTTGTAATGGGTTTTTATAAAGTTGTGATAAAGTGGTTCTTTTATTAAAGTGACTTTTTAATAAAGTGTACCTTCTCATATTAAAGTGACTTTATCTCATAAAGTGCACTTATGTTATAAAGTGAAAATGTACTTTAATATTTCAAGTGATTTATTTTGGAGGGAATGAATCATGACCCTTGATCTTGTAAAGGCAAGATTAGATCTTGGCCATTAGATCTAGGGTTGGAGAAGGTGAAGGGTCACTTTCAGATTATAAGAGAATGCATTGGGTAGTGTGCAAGACACATTGAGGAAGAGTTTGAGAGAGATTTTCGAGTAAGCTTGAGAGAGGGAAGTTAGGGCAACAAAGAGGGTGCATTGCCCAAGAGATATTGGGCACAAATCCCAAGGGAATATTTCTGTGTGAGTGCTGAGTTATTTTTCTGTTGTTGGAGGCCATACTGTATGGATCTGTACAGTCTGTACAGCAAGGGGAAGAGGGGACGAAAATCGAGGCACATCTGGCACTGTTTTCGAGGCTGTTTTGAGTGTTTTTCTTGTTGCTGGGCCGTACAGATCAGTTTGTACAGCAGACTGTGGGCACACTTTTCAAGGTGCTGTTTTTTGGCCATGCCGTACATCAGTACTGACTTGGCACTTTTTTGAGGTAGAATTTTTGGGGGCTGTTTCAGTGTGATGTAAGTGGATTTCTCTTGCTGGAACTGATATTTATTGCTGCTGATATGTACTTTCTTGAAGCTGAATAATAAATCTCTCTCTCTCTCTCTCTCTTTGTCATTGGTTTCCCCACATTGGGGTTTTCCCTGGCATTGCCTAAATTTCTGATTTTTTTTGAGTTGAATGGTTGCTGTTCATTGTGTGTATTCCGCTGCAAAATTGCTTAGCAATGTGTATTTCTGCTTATGGTAATTTCTGAATGTGGATTTAGACATTTCAGAGTTCATAGAAGGCAAATATCTCTAGGTTGCTAAGTGTATGACAGAATTATTTACTTGCTGATTTTTGTCATTAAATTTCTACATTCACTGCACCTAATCGAATGGTGGCTTTTGCAAACATGTCCCAACCCTATTGTGGCACACACGTTGGTTTCTACCCTTTGATCGAGATGACTCTTTAATTTTGATGGCGACTTGAGGGTTGTTAGTCTAGAATCTACCCTCTAATGAGTTCCTTTGGTTGGGGTATCTTTATATGAAGTCTTCAGAAGTCTACACAGAAGAAACTAAATATTAAAAAACACTCTCTTTGGCGCCATTAAAGATGGCTTTTAGGGCAATAATGTACTCACTTTGAAAGTTCTAAGAAAATCTAGCTAGACCTTTGGCTTTAAACCAAATGTTTTTACATTGTCTAATAGGTAAATAAGAAAGTACAACACATAGTTTTCCTAAATTATGACTTGTTATAACATTCTATCATTACCCATATCTTAGTTATCACCCACATAAATATGATATACTAAGAAGTTCAAAGAGTCATAATACTTGGGAAATAGCCTCATAAAATATGTTCCCCATGGGATAGGATAATATTGACTTTAGACTCGGCTTCAAGAATTAATATTGAAGGTCTTCTATTTTTTGAGCTTTATTAGTTTGTAGTTTATGGATTACTTAGTTAAAGACATAACAAGAATTAGGTTTGTGGAGGATTTGAATATGAACTTTTATTAGAACATCATCAGAGAGGAGGCATGGGCATACAGATTTTATGGATATGTAATGTGGCACGTGGTTGACTGAGGTGTATTTTGAGCTTTATTAGTTTGTAGTTTATGGATTGCTTAGTTAAAAGACATAATGAAAATTAGGTTGGTGGAGGATTTGAATACAAACTTTGATTGGAACTTTTTAAATATAGGAGACATGGGTGGATAGATTATGAAGATATGTAATGTGGTAGGTGGTTGACTACGGTAATAGTTTTGGTATATACTTAAGGATTGGAGTCCTTTCCTCTTTAACTAATGGAATCTAAACTTGTTATGTCTAATGAGGTGACAAGAATCTCTGTTTGGCATTTGGATTTGGCTACAAGGGGATTAGGATCGAGTGAGCTATAAGCTTTCTACGAAAGCATTGGAATAAGCACAAAAGTACATATTGATTGGAAAGTTACCTGGTTGTTGAAAGGGAGTCAGGGAGTGCATAGTATGATGGAAGGTTATCTATTGTTGTGTTCTATAGGATTTTGGATTGGAGATTAATATTTCGGGAGACTAAGGAAGGGAGTAAAGTTCGGGAGGCGTTGTAAGATGGATCTCTATACATGTGTTCAAATGCAAGGGCAAAGTGAGTGAGAGTTACTGGACTTGGTTGGGTCAACTTGGAATTGTTGGTTCTACCTGACTTGACCCCTAAAATGTGATGGTTTGACTTGCTGGGTTTTTCCAAAAACTGTCGATTCTAGGGAAAAACCACTAAAAAACCCACCAAGTCTTCTAAAAAACCCTTCAAGTCTCAAAAAACCTACCGAGTCTCAATAAAACCATTGAGGTTTGATGCCTAGAAATTTATAGTCCTCAATAAAAACAATATTATAATCCTCTTAAGAGAATGCTACATAACGACCTCCAAAAATAGCAAGAGGTCTACAAGATGATGCAACCACTTCACATGTGTGAATTCCAAGGTATCCAACTCCATGGATGAATGTGCAAGATGCCAAGCAGATGGATCGCTCCACAAGAAATGAAGTTGTTAAAACCCAAAAATAACAAGTAGACTATCTCGACAAGACAAATCCAAGGAGGTAAGGGAGAATTAGGGTTTTAACCATGTCAAAACTCTATGAAACAATAAAATATATATCTCCAAGTAGCATGAAATGTCTCCACAAGTGCACCCTCCAAGAATATGCTTAAAAATAGTAATAGGACCAAATAAATGCATGCACAAGCCACATGTGTGGCCCTCCAAGTATGCCACACACCCCTCCATAACCACCTCCAATAAAATAATATATATGCCAAGTCAAAGAGGTGAGGGTGCTCTACAATGAAGGTCAAATGATGACAAGTGTAGCTTAAATATCCATGCAATAAAGATGACAGAGCACCTAGGAGAGGAGCACCCTAGAAAAGTCTGCCATGTAACTATTTCAAGCATCCATAAATAATAAAATACTCTCCAATGAAGTGTGCCCTAGGAAAATGTGCCAAGGTGGTTAGAACTCATCACCAAAATACTCCTTCATATGCCATGTCATAATTCGCGGATTAATCGGCAAAAATCGCCAAAATCGCGTTTTTTTGACTGCACTGATTTTTGAAAACCAAAAATCGCTATTTTTTGAGGTTTGAAAAAATCGGGAAAAACTCAGAAAAAATCGGAAAAAAATCGCCAGTTATGCCCAGGATAACTTAAACATAAGAAAAAGGCCGATTTGTTTTTTTTTTTGTCTCATTGTGTTTTTTATTTTGTGTGGACCAGCAAGGGAAGAGGTTTGTGGAGGCCATCAAGCATATTTGAGGTGTGCAAAGGCAGGGTAGTGAATTCATCCACAAATTTTTAAGATTTTTGTGGTGGAGCAGATAGAGAAAGAGCCAGAAGTGGATGCCATTTCTTTGGACACTATTGATATATTGTCTAAGTGGAGGGTGGAGGTTGAGGTGCCTCTCTTGGATGAGGCACCTGCATGGTTAGAGGAAGGGGACCAGGAGTAGCAACAACAACAAAAGGATGATGAGGAGGAGGAGGGGGAGCTTCATCCATACACCATGGAGGATGATGAGCTAGTTGAAAGTGGAACACCACTTTCTACACATATTGGAGTAGCTATTCCTCCATCTAGCATTGATGCACGACTAGGACCTTCTACCTCTAGTTTAGGGCCTGGAAAACAACCTCTGATTGTTTCCTGTAAAAAGGGGAGATGGCATTGATAATTTTATATCATATAGCTAGTTGCTAGTTTTGGGACATATACATTTATATATGTGATCATTGATGTCATTTTGTATTGGTTTCAGATTTTCAGTAATGACTTTGAAGTATTCGTTTTTATTTGGCATCCATTATATCATATATATCAATTATTTCTCCATATTTATGTGCCTATGTGTTTATATGATGTTGTTGTTGCTTTAAAGATTGAAAAATGTTTAAAATTTTGAAAACAAGTGAATAAATTATGTATTTTTTAATGTTTGCTGAGGTTTTCTGATTTTTTCGCCGATTTTTCCGAGGCGATGTTTTCAGGCCCCTTGCCGATTTCTTGCCGATGTAGAGTTTTTCTTCTATGGTGCCAACCTCTCTAAGAAACAAATAAAATATTGCATGCCTTGAAAACTGTGTCCAAGAAAGGGGGCACACCACTAGAAAACCTCAACTAACTCCAACTAACCACTCCAAGTGGGAAAAGGAAGCCAATAAAGTAGGGTGTCCAAGCTATTAACCTTAATTTGGATAAATTAGATTAACTTAACCATTGAACAGTTAAATCAACTTCAACATGTGTGCACAAAGGTTAATGCTGAAATAAAACCATATTCCCCCTCCAATTAGTGACCAACTGATTAAATCACCATGAACATGTGTGCCAATAAGGGGTGCATCTAATAAAGTGTTGTACCATGTAAATAAAAGAATTTTTTCCCTAGCAAAACTCCACCATGATGACAACAAAACCTAAAGTCCAACCTTAAGGTGCACCACCACCTAGGGATTATTAGATCAAAAAATCGCCATCTAACCTTAGGAAAAGGCTAGATCACCATCAAATCGTATGTAATACCCCCCCCCTCTAAACTTTTCTAACTCAAACTTTGGAAATAACATATCAATGAGGGTACTAACATCATAAAACACATTCCACCCTAGGCGATGTCTAGCAAATGTTACATCATAAAGTTAAATCACCTAGGAAAATTCCACAAAGGCAACATGTATCATTCCACCATAGCAACATCATAAGAAAAAGGGACATAACAAAAAGGCTAATCCATCCCACCATCAAGCACATTCTCATCACACATCCAACACACGAGGCCCATGTAGAACACCCCTTCCTAGTGACACCAACACCATACCACACCATCATGCAAAAATCACTTGGAAACTCCAACAATCATAAAACATACATCTCCTAACACCATCATCATCTATCCCCTTGGGGGCGGGGGCGGCTAGAACCATCATCCATATCCAAGATAAGCATATATACCAAATCACCATAATGAGATACTATGCTCCACATCCATAAAAAATGCAACCAAGGAGTGATCAACAAGGCAAACACTTGTGTGAAGACCACCAAGCAGCAAACACAATCATCCATCCAAGGAGAAGTGGAGCTCCTCCAATGAAAGACCTCCATCAAGTGATCCAATGCAATGAAGACAGGGGCTCCATGAAGATGAATCCCCCCAAGTCGATCCAAAAGCTCCAAGGAACCAACATCAAATCTCCATCAATGTGATGAAAATCACAATGTGGAACCTCATACAATATGAGGTATAACAGGTTGCATAACCTAATTGCCTACTCTAACTATCTTACATTAATAACCCTAATAATCTTTATTCCTAATTACTATTTATTAGAGTCACTATGTGACTTTATTACATTGTATTTTTGAAGCCTTATACTGTAGGCTACAATACTGAAAACAAAATTTACTGAAAGCAAACACATACTGATTGAAAAACAAAATATCTTTAGTAATCAGAACCAAACATTCTTCAGAAGCTTCTTCTTTGAAAAACATTTCTTGGACCAAGTAGGGCTCCATCATGTTGCATTGTAACCCTCATAGAGGTGTAGCTCCTGAGTTGAATTTTCGAGTTCCTGGATTCCACCTCCCGGAACTCCTGAATTAAGAATTTTCCTAATTGTTGGACAACCATCCATAGTGAGCAACATCCACAGTGCTTCATCTAGCTGTCTCATGACTCTCATGAGGGTGTAACTCCCAAGATCCACAAACTCCTGAACTATTTGTGTAGCCATTCAAGCTGAGCTTCATCTACACCAAATCCCTTCCTGTCTTCAAAGTGTGGGCTTCTTAAAATGCGTAAAATGCCATTTCTTCAGCAGAGTCATCATCATTGTCTACATCTGCTGGATCTTCAACAATGGTTACATTAGTTACATATGGTTTGTCCTTGAGCTTTCCCTTGAGAATATCATTGGCTTGAAATCTACAGTTCTAGGCCCTGTGACCCATTTTCTTGCAATACTAACATTCCATCTCCCCCTTGTCTTTAGCTGATCTGCTACGATTGTATCTTGAGTATAATGTAGTCTTAGGTTGAGGATCATCTTCTCTATCGCCTGCAATGGTTCTCTTTTCTTCAACCGAGAGAACAACACTCATGTCTTCCTGAGTTTATGAAGACATTTGACTGAGAGTAAAAATGACATTGTTGAAAGTTGAATGCAAACTATTTAATAAGACGACTTTTGCATCCTTGTCTTCTGTCTTTGCACCAACCTCTGTCAACTGCCTCATAAGCGATTTCAAATTATTTATATGGCTGGACATTGTAGTTTCAGTAGGCATTTTAAATCTAAATGTTCTAACTTCAATGAGAATTTTGCATTTACTACTTTTGCACCAAACAACTTGTTCAACTCATCCCATATTTCTTTAGATGATTTTTCCAGATCAATATGATGTAATTATGAATCTGAAAGAGCAAGACAAATAATGGACTTGGCTTTTTCATCTCTACCTTTTTATTCCAAAGAAAAAAATCTAGTAATTTTATTATTGATTATAACAAAATTACAAAAGTATATGCCTATGGGCATTCCAATTGGCATGTTTAGCCCATATATGCATGGCTGTCCCATTGGATTCCATCTAGGAACCAAAACAGTCTGCAAAATTACAAAATGAGTCCGTCAGCCCTTATACGTAACCAAAAAAAGGAAACAAAAACATATCATAATTCTGTCCATTCAGCAGTGGTCATCATAACCTGTTAAGCATCAACATACATAAAGGTGCAAGTAGTCAATTTACATTACAGCAAACTTAAAACCAGGATTCATGAAATATTCTGATGAGTGATTTTGTTGGGTTCCGAGATTTTCCAGACTTCTTTTTCCAATGCCAATCCAGCTTTTTATAATCTGTCCGCCTCAGTATTCCTGCTCCTGTAGACATGTTCAAAAGTGATGTGAATGAAATCAGATATGTTACACTTGACTTCTTGGAACAGAGGAAGTAACAACAAATTTTGCAGGTTGAAGACTCCATTCATCCATTGAATGAGCAACAGGTAATCCCCATAAATGTGAAGATGGAAAATGCCCTTTTCCCGGGCCAAGCATAGGGTGAGCTTGAGAGCTATCATTTCATAATAATTGTTTGTTTCATTTCCTATGCTAGCTAAAAAGGATATGCTGTGATTCCTTGAGAAGTGTAGAATACTTCCATATCCTCCCCGTGGAGGGTTTCTTTGAGATGCTCCGTCGAAAGAAATCCAAGGCATGTCCATGTTTACAGGGTTGTGGAGTGTCCTTGCAGGAGACTGTGAGTTTGAGTGCTGTGGGAAGTCTGATAGGATGTTTATGCTTTGCATGGCACATTTCAAAGGGATGATCTCTTTATCTTCAAACAACATTGAGTTCCTTGCTAACCAGACATCCCAGGCAATGGTAAGAGGAAGTCCTTTATAATTTGTGGTTGCTGGGTTGGAAACGCTGGATTTTAGAGCTTCATCTATTGAGTTGCCTGCCTTTCCAATAATTTTTCATCCCTGTTATTCTATCTGCCTCCTTCCATACCTCTGTAGTGTAATTGCAGAACAACATAAGATGAGAGTTTGTTTCAGCCTCTATCTTACATAGACAACATCTTCCCGGGCATTCAAAGCGTCTCTTTTGGAGAATATCCCAGGTGAGTGCCTTATGATTTAGAAGGAGCCACATGATTTTTTTTTCTTTTGCTGGGCATTTAAATTTTCAGAGCTTTTCCTCTCACCAGATCTATGGGTCTTCCCTGCCCTCCTGAGCTAGGGCCTTTTAACCGATCTTTGGCTCATAATTTCCAGTTGGATTCAGCAACCAAACGAGTTGATCGTCTTTCTCAGATAGAGTCACAAAGGAGCTTCAGAGGATTTTTCTGTAGTTCCCATGTCGCCGCACCTTCCTCTCTAATACCGTTTTCTCTCCAGGATAACCATCTCTGCTCTCCTATGTTCTGGTTCCAGTGAGCTATCTGTCTTAATGTATAGTAACCTTTGCTTTGGAGCTCACGGATTAGTTGATCTGGGAGTTTTTATGCTTCCTTACAACCTATCCAAGGATCTAATCCAATGAGAACTTGTTCTCCACACCCAATTTTTCAGACTAGCCAATTCTATACCAAGTGGAAAGTAGGCAATATAGATTTCTGCAATCTCTACTTGGCCATTCAATCAATTTATTAGGTTTAGTAGCTTCTGCTTCAGTCCCTTCGACTATTCCCCACAAATTTTTGTTCATTAGTTCCATTTGAATATTCACCTTTTAGGTGTGAAAATTGAGACCACTGAATTTTTCTAGGGGGTTTCCATTCTGAAAATCCTATGTAAACTCTACTAGAAACTGACAGTAAAACGTCACTATGGTTCGGAAAACTTTTGGAAATAACACTACACTAAGGTTTTCTTCCTTCAAATAATTTTGAAAAAATTGATTAGCATAATAAATTACCTTTGAAAGCAATTTGGATTTGTATCTTCTTGTATACGACAATCTTGTTTATCTTCTTTGACCACGATTCTCATTTAGCGGCGGAGTTTTATTCCCTAACTTCCTTTAACCTTGGTGGTGGAAGACGACAATACAATGTGCAGTGGCTACCTTTTATAAGTTGATACAGTGACTCTTTAGATATGAGGCGACTTCATACAATGACAACAACTTCTTTCTTTTGATAGGTGGCTCTTCCAAATTTATTTGGCGGCTGCTTTCTCTATTCGACAACTCTTCTATACAACGGATTGATGGCTTTGCAAATTTGATACAATGGTGATGGCTGCTTCCTCCTTGGTGGCTTAGAATGATAACGTGACGCCTTCATGAATTACAAGCAAGGGTATCTTTTCTCTTATCTTAAAAAAATATAGTGGCTTCACTTCCTTAGACGTTAATTGACTTCAAATGGTACGACGACTCACTCCTTGAATTGCGGCTAGGGCAGGATTGCATTGCTTTGATACCATATAGTGAAATAGAACAAGTAAAACAAAGAATATGCACACAAAAATTATAACACTTTATTCATTAACTGCAACACATTTCTTACAATAACATTCATCTCCTTTATAGGTTGCATAACCTAATTACCTAAACTACCTTACATTAATACCCCTATTAAACTTTATTCTTGATAACTATTTATGAGAGTCACTACCTGACTTTATTACATTGTATTATTGAATCCTTATAATCTAACAGAGGGCAAGACATGTCTGGTTGGGGTAGCGACAAAAGGTTGAGAGGGAACTGATCAAGTCTCGAAATAGGTAGTAATATCCTTGATCTCATGATAGACGGGGCATCAAAAAATAAGGTGCTCCGCCAACTCTTGCTTTTGTCGGGGGCAAAATTTGAAAACCTTGTCTGCCCATGCGAGATGGCGATTTTGTCTCAATCTAGAGGTTGGTGGGAGTCCATCCAAGTTTGACCAAGTGAGATCCTAAGTGCATGCATCCAGTGTGTGTGAGTTTATGAAGGTTGGATGATAAGGTTATCTCTTAGCTCGAGAAAGTGCTCGACATTGAGGGCCATCTTCGGATTGAGACCCTCGAGAGGCACAATCTAGGGGACCTAGATATACCATCTATAATTTCCGTCTTTGATAGCTCAATGTTGGTCCTCACTCTAGCAGGTGACTACGGTTGTCAAGGGAGTCTTGAAGGGTGAAGACGATATGGAGAGATGGCCACAGAGTAAAGTAATCGAGACACCTTTGAATACCAACATTGAGTGTGCCTTACGGGGCCGGTTGAGGCAATGGCCTTTGAGGAACAAAGTGTTAAGTTGCTATACTTATCTTGCTCCAAGGTCCCCAAAAATCTTGACTCTCTGAAGGAATGAGACAAGACAAAAATGGCCTTGAGTTGAAGAGGTCGGGCGCCAAATTCTACATGAACAATGTGCTAGGGGATAGTTCGCTTGTGTTGGATGATGGGTCTGAGAAGAAGGGTTTAGACTCTCATTGACTTAGCCCAATTAGCATGAAGAAAATTCGGTTCCCAATCTGTGATTTGTATAGGGCCATGGGCTTGCCGCTTGATGACCGTGTCCGAGAGGCACAACTTGGACGAGATATCCTAGAAACAATTATGGAAACATTGCCTCTCAAGCAGGGCAAGGGAGTCGTATCCCTTGTCGAGTTGAGGTTGGAAGGCATGTCGTAGGTTGAAACTAGGTCTTGTGAACTGAACCCACAAATATATGTAAGCAATCATGCTCTTGATCTCTTGCCCCCCAGAAGTAGGAATGGTAATCATATAGAGTACATTTTGACGAGTTGAAGATCACGACCTTGGTTTTACCTAGGATAACCATCCACTATCGTAATTCATAGAAGTTGGACAAAGGCTCGACATTTCTCTATAGGCCCTCAAGAGAAGAGGCTAAGAGGATCAAATCATCAGTGAAAAGGAGTTAGAGATATTGATACGTGGTGTATAAGAAAACCATCACCATATTAAATGTGTTTTCAAAGAAAAGACTCTAGCTTATCAATATAAATGCCAAAAAGAGTTGGCGAGAGAGGGAAACCTTGCTTAACCTTGATGGCGCTTTAGATGAAATCTTAAAGGCCCTGCGTTGTATGAAGGAAACCAAGTATTGACTCATAAAGTCTCATGATGGCAGCCAAGAGTGTCTCCGAAATGCTAAGAGAGAATCAAACTAAATCACCACAAGGGAAAAATGTACGAGCTGTAGCTGAGCACTATACTTGGAAAGAGATCACTCAAAGAGAGGGCAGCCCTAGGACTGAGAAAAACAACCGAGAGAGAGAGAGTGTGCTGAAGAGAGCAACAAAACCAAGCACAAGCGAGCACAACACTTGATAGGTGCCCTTAAGCAAAACACTTTCTAAAGTATTAAAATGAATCATGTGATGTGAATTACAAATGAGAGTTGTGTATACATCTACACAACTCAGAAGGTGAGGCGCTTACCCCAAGAAGGGTTGTGAGTCTACGTGTAGAAGGTGAACCTTAGCCAAACTTAGAAATATAAGGTGAAGCTTAGCCAAACCTAGAAATATATTAATGAGTACAATAAATGTTCAGCTATGGACGAAATCGAAGCTTACACCATTTTCAACGATTTTGTGTAATCTCTCATTTCTAATATAAATTAATTGCATATTTTTCTTGAAAATAATTTTATTTTTGTATTTTTTCAGTATACCAAGTCGTTGCTGGGTTGACTTGCATGTTTTGTGGTGAGTTGAATCTGGTCAAAATGAGTCTGGTGGTGAGTTGAGTCTGGTGACCATGGATGTGAACATAAGTCTGGACAACAGGAGATGGTTGGACAATCCGACAAGGTAGTCAAGGATATAGGATAAATGAGCATGGTCAACAACCAGGAGGTTTTGTAACTGGCATAGGCCTAGAATATGATGGAGAATGGCTAGTGAGAACATCATCTCAGAAACCCTCTGTTACTTCATAAAGAGGTGATTACAATAGAAATGGTTAAGCAAAGTAGTTAAGAATCTCTGTGAACCTGAGGAGATGCCAAAATCTTCATAACTTGAAATTTGAAGTCGACACATTGTTGACTCATGTCATGGATATTCCTCACAGCAGAAGTGATCATGGAACCATTTGACTCACAGGCATAGAGTTGCAGACGCAGTCAGTGAAATTTGGTCTTCTCAATGTATTCTACCATAGAGTATGCCTTTCACTCAAACTGGGGAGAAAATTGTGGCCCTGAATGAATTTTTTAGGTCAAAAGAGAAATCTATAAAACTTGATTTCAGTTTAATTTTCTCACCATGTAGCTTGTGAAATCCCCATTTTATTCTTACATGGATTTTGACCTTAGCATTGATATATTTGCTGTTACCGTTTGATATTAAATCTTATATGAACAAGGTATGTAAATATGGTATCTGATTGTTTGCGTCTTTATTTTTCAGGGTATGACTTTAATCATCATAGACATTCAGAAAGAATAAAGCATATTTGCTGTAAAATTGAAAAGTTTTTAAACAAAGGTAGGACATAGGGTTTATGGCCTAACCTACAGTATATGCTGGTCTTTCAAGATCACAACCAGTTGCAGTTAAAAATTATCAATTGCTGGGAGCAATTTGTGGCAAGTGCACTGATTAATGTTCGGAAAAGAAAGACTAGGTTAATCTACAACTCTGTATTATTCTATTTGTGTACAGGTACCGGAATTATCCACCAGAGCAGCTTGTGGACATAATTGCAAGGGTTTTAGCTTTGGTACCACCCTGGACCCGGGTCTATCGTGTTCAGAGGGATATTCCAATGCCTCTTGTAACATCTGGTGTTGAAAAGGGCAATCTTCGGGAGCTGGCTTTGGCACGCATGGATGACTTGGGACTGAAATGTCGTGATGTTAGAACTCGTGAGGCTGGTATTCAGGTAATCTATGCTGGTTACTTTTTGAAGGTGATCAAGTCGTTTTTGTTTCATTTGAACTCCAGATTTTTTGAAGGCTATCTACTGGGTCTTTTTTGCAGGATATTCATCATAAAATAAAACCAGAAGTAGTGGAGCTTGTACGACGTGACTATGCCGCTAATGAAGGTTGGGAGACATTCCTTTCATATGAGGATACACGGCAGGTAAGCTTTCCAAGATTTAATGGGCAAGATTTTTTCATATGTCCAGTTGGCTCATATCGGAATCTGGACATCAATTACTACATATAGCTGTGTTATTTTCTGCAAATAAAATTTATTGTTTGCAAACTTTGGTACAACATCTGAATGATATAATCTGCCCTCTCCTCATACTTGAAAACACTTTGGAGATGGGGAAATTTTAATTGCGATTGAAGTGTAAATCTTAGCTGTTTTAATGGACTTGTAACCACGGAAGCATATGATAGACAGTTATGCCACTTAATGTAAGATTATGTGGAAGTAAATTTGTATGTATTCAAACATAGCCATTGCAAGTCAATAGGGAAAATTGCAATCTCATCATTGTTGAAAATTGGTTGGTGATGGGAATATGCCCATCGTATTCAAAGTCTGACTGTTAAAGATCCAGCCTTCATCTGGCTTCCATATTCTAGAAGTGTATTCCTTTTATTCTAAATATCATAACCCATTACAGGTTTTTGACTTTGTCATGTAGTATGTTGAATGAATTATTAGTTGCTGTTGTCTATTGAAAATTGAGACAAAACAAGATCTGTAGAACAAGTGGTACTATCTGCATTATGTATTTAAATACCAGGTTAAAGCACTGTCTGTGAGGAGGTGAGCTGAACTCTGTTATGACAAAAAGTGAATAATATTAAGGAATGTAGGAATCCATTGTTACAAAAACCAAACACACAAAGAAACCTAGAACACAAGAGAACTTGGAAGAGAAATACTTTTTAGTTGCTAAAATGAAGAGAGGACATGTCCTTTTATAGTAAATGGATGACATAAAACCTAAGTGCATAAACCCTAAAATGACTTAAATGTACTTTAAGTCATTATTACAATACTAAGCATAAATTAGACTAAGTCAAAAAGTGACATAATTCTGCTTTTGTAGAGGAAAGTGAAACTGCATGTTCTTTCTTGCTGATCCAAGACACCGTCCCTGTGCCAAGACTGGATACAGAACCTGTTGTAGACATCTTGTAATCCACTGATCCTGCCCAATCCAAGTTTGAATAGCACCCTCTTTGCTGCTGTCCAGTATTTTGTTTTTGGAGCTTGCATAAATCAAGAGATAGCTGACTGGATAGCTCAAGTCAAGTCCAGTGGCGGTAAGATAGATCAAGCTTCCCACTAGTCTTTTGTAAACTGATTCATTCACTGCTTCTGAATCAGCATTGTCTGAAAGTTTCAGCTCTTTCTCCATAGGTGTAGATGAGATTTTACAATCTGGCATCCCGAACCTGTCTGCATATTTTGTTTGTGAAACAAAAATATCATTATTTGTTTGGCAAACTTCTTCACCTAAGCAATAATGTAGTAGGCTGAAATCTATCATGTCAAATGCTAAACTTAAATCTGATTTTACCTGTGCAATTTCTCTTGCCTCGCTACCTATAATGATGATGTCATCAACATATTATCACTAGAATCACCATTGTCACTTTAGACATAGAGATTGGGGGTTAGAGGTGTTGAATTTTTGGATTTTCAGATCTGATAGTTATTGCCTTGTGATTTCAATACAAAATTTCCTTTCATGCCACAGTTATCATAGAATAACTATACACTGAAAATCTCAACTATAACTATGCAGTGGAAATAACAAGATCTAGAAATATTAACCATGCACAGTAGACACAAGAGCACAATAATTTATCTTGGGAAACCCAACCTTGGGAGAAAACCCGACGACCTTTTGTTAGAATAGGGTAAAAATGCAAAGTAGAGAACTCTTTTAAATTTCAAAACTAAAACCAACTTAGATTTGGAGTTTAATCAGAGATAAAGCATATATGAGATGGATCTATATAAAATATTAACAGCTTGAAGAGAACAATTCAGAACACATGTGGAGATTAACTCAGATCCAGAAAACTTAGATCTATAACTAACTCAGAACTGAAAGTTAATAACTCAGATCTATAAATCAGATCTAAGACTAAGATCTATAAATAACTCAGAACTGAAAGTCAATAACTCAGATCCAGCAAGCAATAAGATGAGCAGAGGTATTAAACTAAAAGGCTGTATGGTACATACCTAGATCTGATCTTAATACAGTAAGCAGTTCTTAAGGACAGATTAAACTCAGAATTAGATAGCTGTAACAGTAGGATAACATCCAGATCTGAAGAGATAGGTTAATAGCTCTGCCTAATCATTTCACAATAAACATCTCTGAAGATCTATACAATGCTTGCCATATTAAA
>JZKD02S1673156.1:325045-335688 GCA_000966675.3 Picea glauca | reverse complement strand
GGATGGGCCTTCCAGGGCCATGCTTAGGTCAATCCTGCTCTCGGTCTTCATGTCTAGGACCTGTGGGCCTCGAGACATGATCTCCTAGTTATCCCTAGAGATCGGGGATAACAGGCACATTAGAATATAAATGACAGGTAGAATATGAAATGTGATGGCCAGTGAAAGGCCAAATGTTAGCTAGGGTGTTATAAATAAACATCAGATGTGTGTGCAAAGTTTGTCTTTTTCGAATAAAAAGATTCTATTATCTCACTCTTGCTCTCATCTCCTTTGTTTTGTGGAATGAATGTTCAGTCCAACTTTATTATGCGTACTGTTAAATGGAATGGAAAATGAGAATCACAGAATAAACAGGAATTGCCGGATAGATTATGAATATAGTATGTAAGGGTGGATGTAGTATCAGGTGTCTTAACATTCTTGAAGATTTTTGGTTGAGTATTTGCCATGTTATGGGCCAGCAATGTGTGACCAGTGGATGACTCTATATGATGGCAGAAAGGGAAAAACAGTTTTAAATGGAAAACATCATAAAAAGAGGATGGCCAAGCATTTTGCTAAGTTGCAATATTCTGAATAAACATGTTCTCCTAATTTTTGGCAGGGAAAATTTTAGAAGCTAAGTTTCGCCCATGGGATAATTTTTCATGCTTTTTCCCCAAAATAGTTTCACCAATTTCCATTTTTTTCTAAAAACGATTCGCCCAGATTTTATAGGATAAAATTATTTTACTTTAAAAATCGCCAAAATTTTATAGAAACTGTATCAAATCTTTAGAAATTTGAACATTTTTACAAAACTATCGCCAAACATTCTATAGTTTGCATATTAAGAACTAGTAATATTCACCAGGTTTCTACACTTTTAGGATACATTTCTATTCTTAAAATTTTCGCTGATTTTTGGACTCAACCGAAGTTTTTAAACTGTATGTTAAAATTCAGAATCAGTCTTTCCTGGTGGTCGTGTTTGAGAATGCCAAGTTATTCTCTATGTAATTAACATAAGAAGCAGTTTTATGGCTTGCAAATCTTGGTATGTTCTTGTGGAATAAGCCACTGCCCTGAAAAGATCAATTTGGAATTATTTGGGAATAAATTGATATTTCTAAAATATGTCAAGCATTTTATGGAAGAAGGAAGACTGTGTACTATTTTGACCGTGTTACACCTCATATTGTATGAGGTTCCACTTTGTGATTTTCATCACATTGATGGAGATTTGCTGCTGGTTTCTTGGATCATTGGACCGACTTGGGGGGATACATTTTTATGGAGGCCCCTTCTCTTCATGGCATTGGATCATTTGATGGAGGTACTTGGTTTGGGGAGGATCATTTGATGGAGGTACTTGGTTTGGGGAGTCTCACATCTCCTTGGTTGGATGATTGTGCTTGCTGCTTGGTGGTATTCTCACATGTGCTTGCCTTGTTGATCGCCCCTTGGTTGCTTAATTGATGGTAGAGCATGTTATCTCATTATAGTGTGGTTGAACTTCTGATACATATGTGCTTATCTTGGATGTGCTACACCTTGTTCTTGGACGATGTGTCTAGCCGCCCAAGGGGTTAGATGATGGTGGTAGGAGGTGGATCTTTCATAGTGACCGGGTGTGTTGATGTATGATGTCACTAGGAGGGGGTGTTCTACATGGTCTTCATTTGTTGGATGTGTGATGGGGGTCATACTTAATGATTGGATGGGTTAGCACTTTGTTATGTCTCCTTCTCTAATGATGTTGATATGGCGGGATGATTCATGTTGCCTTTGTGGGATTTTCTTAAGTGATATAACTTAATGATGTAACAATCGCTAGACACCACCTAGATGGAAATGTGTTTGATGATGTTAGTATCCTCATTGATGTGTTATTTACTAAGTTTGAGTTAGAAGAGGGGGTATTGCATATGATTTGATGGTGATCTAACTGACGGTCTATTTGACTACCTCACTGTTGTGCAACAAGAGTAATCAAAGAGATCATGCATTGAATTGTCAACCCAAGGTCCAAATGCTTGTGAGATGCCGTGCACTGTATATGTAGGCTCCAGGTTCTTTACATTCACTTGTTTTCTAATATGCTTCTACGGAAAGGAAATTGCATCACTATCTAGGAAAGAAAATGACATTGCAGGAAATTAACACACCACACTTGCAAGAGAAATAAACATGCTGCAGAAAGTAAACAGACTTGAACTAGAACACACTTGCATAAATTGAAATCTACAAGGGCTAGCTTCTTCAGAACTAAAATTCAGTCATAGGATGGAAAGGAACTCAAACTGCAGAAATAAATAAATTCACACAACAGGAAATGAAAGACTACATAAACTACACAACACTCTGTTCTAATGGAATGGACCCTACCTATTTAGAATAGAGTGTTGATATTAACCTACATCAGACTTAAATTCAACACTCACTACTTCTACAACATACACCAAGTAGATAAGGATGAGTGTCTTCTTCTCCAGAATATTGATTCCAAGATCAGAGATGTCAATCTCTTTTATACATGAAAATAGCTCTCTAACAAAATAACAAATATTTAATTATAAATCCACTTGAGAATCAATGAATCTCTAGTGTTTACAACTATTTTCCAACTTCATAAAGTTCACAACAAAATATTGCAAATGATTTCTAGAATTCTTGCTAATTCCCATTGATTTTTTTTTTCTGTTTGCTAATTTGTCCATGACCTGCGGGACTAGCCTGTGGCTTGAGAAACCACGACTCGGGCATCTGAGCCGTCAAAGTCACCCGGGGATCGCACCCGGCCTGAGCCACACCAACCCTTAACATGGCTGGATTTTTTGTCCCTGCAGGTTTCGAACCGGTGACTTAACATCACGGAGTGCCTTAACAACACACTCCGTCACCGACTGTCCTACACCTCGGGGACTAATTCCCATTGAATTTAGAATGCCATTAACTGTCAAATTCACAACAAGTTGTGTGGGTTATAACAACTTGCCCAAAATACGTTCAAAGCAATTGTTAATGGTGTTGGGCTTCTTAGATATGTGGCATATACAATGGATATCTTTGAATCTGTAACAAAACGGATATGCACATGTGGGCACTAGCAATTTTCCCCCTTTTATCTCTGACTATTAAAACCACAATTGGAGGAAGATTTGAGATAACTGCCAATTAATGGGAAAGTGCTGAGATATATTTTAGATAATACTGCTGTAATTGCTTCTTTGGTAGCAACCTGTAGCAATGCTTTACTTCCATGGATTAATAGTATGTTCATCAAATGAATTGTAGATGCCCAAATTAATTCTGGGACACATAATATGTAGAAAAACAGATTTGCACAAGTGGATCTATATAAATCTACCCTCCAATAATTAAAACCATAAAATGCATATTTTATTATCTTCCCCAAGTGGCTATGTGGTTGGTGGTGGTTGATTCCTGCATCTGTGGCATGCTAAATCTACAACACATGGATCTATAACAATCTCCAAACTGAGCCATTATTCAAAAGCAAATACAAAATACATTGCTTCCCTTAAGGTTAATACGAAATCCAATGAAATACTAAAAAATTCAATTGAAAAACAGCTTGAGCCTAAATCCTGGTTTTGACCATAAAAAATGATAAATACAAAGTTATGGTTAAGCGAAGGATTTATAAATAAGGAAAAGAGGGTAGCAAAAGATGGTAAAATTGTGACCCATCACTGGATGATGATTTTGATGTAACAATCCCTAGGTGGTGGTGCACCTTAGGTTGGGCCTTGTGTTTTGTTGTTATCATGGTGCGGTTTTGCTAGGGAGAACATATTTTATTTACATGGTACAACACTTTATTAGAGTGCACCCCTTATTGGCACACATGTTCATGGTGATTTAATTAGTTGGTGACTATTGGAGAGGGACTATGGTTCTATTTCAACATTAACCTTTGTGCACACATGTTGAGGTTGATTCAACTGTTCAGTGGTTAAATTAATCTAATTGATCTAGATTAATTTTAATAATCTGGGCGCCGTACTTCATTGGCTTCCTTTTCACAGTGGAAGGGGTTAGTTGGAGTTAGTTAAGGCTTTCTAATGTTGCGTGCCCCTTCTTGGGCACAATTTTCAAGGCATGCATTATTATATTGTTTCTTGGAGAGGTTGGCACACTTCTCTAGGGCACAATCTCTTGGGTTGGTTGGACATCCTTATGACTTGGTTGTGGAGTAATATTTTATTATTGATGTCTAACCGCTCTTGGCACATTCTTCTAGGGTGCATTTCATTAGAGAGTATTTTATTATTTGTTGGTGGTTGAGGTAGTTACATGGCACAATTTTCTAGGGCGCACCTCTCCAAGGTGCTCTCTCATCTTTATTGCATGGATATTTCAGCTACACTTGTCATCGTTCAATCTTCATTGGAGAATGTCCACCTCTTTGAGGTGGTTATGGAGGAGTTTTATGGAGGGACATGTGGCATACTTGGAGGGCCACATGTGTGGCTTTTGCATGCATTTACTTGGCCCTATTACTATTTTGAGCATATTCTTGGAGGGTGCACTTGTGGAGATACTTCTTGCTATTCTTGGAGATATATATTTTATTATTTCATGGAATTTTAGCATGGTCAAAACTCTAATTTTCCCTTATCTCCTTGGATTTGCCTTGTGGAGAGGTCCACTTACTATTTTGGGGTTTTGACTACTTCATTTCTTGTGGAGCCCTCCATATACTTGGCATCTTGCACATTCATCCATGGAGTTGGTTGCCTTGGGATTCATACATGTGGATTGGTTGCATGCATCTTGTGGACCTTTTGCTATTTTTGGAGGAGGTTGTTGTGGAGCATTCTCCTAGGAGGATTATTTAATTGCTTATTCTCTCACCCATCTTAGAGGGCGCACTTAGTGAGTTCTCGGATCTCCTAGGTTGACCTTGGAGCACATTCTCCTATGTGGAGACTTAGTTTATTATATATTGCATGCATGCATTCTTGGAGGGCACATTCCATGTGGACACTTGGCATTTGACTTGGTTTGGTGCCTATTTTTAGTGGTACACCCCCTTCTCATGAGCATTATATTGTTATTTCACTATTATTTTTAAATGGGGCAAATCGTCCTTGAGAGGTTTTTGTCCACATGATGTGACATGGCCAACTAACGATTGAGGAGAGATCTAACTACATTATTATAATATTTGTTTGACTTGTCATGGATTTAATTAGAAAATAGTAATATTCTTTTGTATGAGAGAAGAGACTCACTCTATAAAGAGGAGCTCTCTCTCCATTGTAGAGGTTGTTGGGATTTTGGGGATCGAGGAGCTCTCCCCTTGGACTTCATTTGTACTTCACATGCTTGGAGCCTAATGGAAGATTGGAGGTATATCTTTTTTATGTTAGATTTCTCTTGTGCACTTCATTTTTATATGCTTATTTTTGTATCAGGAAACCCTTGTAGCATGTTATGAATTCCTTGTGATGAACCGTGCTTCATTTGGATAGAGTAATGTGAGGTCTCAACCCTTCTTATTTCTATTGTTGTTATTGATAGGCCAGGTATGGGAAAAAATTGTAACTCCACACTTGATGATCTTCATTAGCAGGTAACTTCAATAAATATACATTCAATGACGATTGGTCTTCACTTTCCGTGTGACTCTTCCTATCACCTACGACTCTTCATATTTCTTTTCTATACAAATTTATTTACAATTTACGATAATCCGAGGATTAAGTATTCAACATTTCCCCCCTTAATCCGAAGTGGTGTTTGTGAGTCCAAGCATCATTCTGAACTTCTCAAAATTTTTGCTTCCAAGTGCTTTGGTGAAGATGTTTGCAATTTGATCATATGTGGAACAATGTCTCAAGTGAATAGTCTTGGCCTCTACATGATATCGAATCAGGTGATACTGTGTTGATGTGCTTAGTTTGATCATGGAATCTGGGATTCTTAGCCAATTTGATTGCAGAAATATTGTCAACTAGAAGAGGAGTAGAATTCTCTTGTTTCTCCTTCAAATATTCAAGTATTTTCCTGAGCCACACAATCTCCTTTGTTGCTTCTGCAGTTGCCACATATTCTGCCTCTGTTGTGGAATCTGTTGGAACTGACTGTTTGTGTGATCTCCATGAGACAACTATTGATCCAAGACTGATGAGATAGCCTAAAGTTGACACTTCATTTTCTTTATCCCCAACAAAGTCTGAATCAAAATATCCAATCAGGTTGAAGTCATTCACCTTAGAGTACTTGAGTCCAAAATCTTGAGTTCCCTTCAAGTATTTTAGAACTCCTTTTGTAATAGACCAATATCCTTCACAAGGTTTTTGTATGAACCTGGAAAAAATCCCAACAACAAATGAAATATTTGGTCTGGTGGTAACGTATATAAGACTTCCCACAAGCTGCCTGTACTTGGTTGCATGCTCAAATTCATTCCCTACTTTTCATGTGGGCTTCGAATTCTGTCCCATTAGAGTAGAGGCATGGTTACACTCAACCATGCCAAACTTGTTCAACAATTCTCCAATGTATTTCTTTTGGGAGATGAATATGTACTTTGGATTTTGAATCACTTCGATGTCCAAATAATAGTGAAGATGTCCTAAATATGTCATCACAAAACCTTTCTTCAACTCTTTCTTTATGGACACAATATAACTTTCATTGTTCCTCGTTATCTGTTATCAACAGAGCATTTACATACACTACAAGATATACCACAATTTTTCCAACTTTTTTGACAAATAGAGTTGAATCGTCCAGATTGAAGTGCTTGAAATTCAGTTTCAAAAGGTGCTCAGTTAACTTTTCATACCAGCTCACGGTGCTTGTTTTAGGCCATATAAGGATTTGATGATCTTGTATACTTTCTGTTCTTGCCCCTTCACAACAAAACCTTCTCGCTGAGACAATGAAGACATTCGCTTTCAAGTCTCCATTCAAGAAAGTAGTCTTCACATCTGTTTGATGAATTTTCCATCCATTTTGTGCAGCCAAGGAAAATAGAGTATGGATGGTAGCCCATTTTGTTGTGGGGAAAAAGTTCTCCTCATAATCGATACCTTCTTTCTGTGCAAATCCTTTTGCCACGAGCCTTGCTTTGTGCTTGTCAAGTGAGCCATCTGATTTGTACTTGTTCTTGAATACCCACTTGTAGCCAATTGGTTTGGTTCCGAATGGAGGGTCCACCAAGTTCCATGTCCCATTCTTGATGAGAGCATCATACTCCTTCTCCATGGCTTCTTTCCACTCATAATGAGAAGTGACTTCTTCAAAGGAAGTTGGTTCAAAGTTAGTAGATGAATTCAATTCACAATCATATCAAACATCCATATCATCTACATCCCCTGAATTTGAATTATCTACATCACTTCCATCTTGTCTCGAGGAACTTTTGGTTCCTGTCTTTTCGACCTCATTAGGATGAACACTTTCAAGTGTCTTTACAAGCTATTTTGGTGGACCTTTCTGAGATGGTCTGGGTTGCTTAGTTGATTGAGATAGTGCTGAATTCTCATCAAGGCTCAGCGTTTCAATCCTCTCAATCATATCATCCAAATGAACTTCAGGTTTACCTCATCGTAGAGACGATATCCTTCGGTGGTATTTGAGTACCCCAAGAAGATGCACTTCTGACCCCTTGCATCGAGCTTGTTTCTTTGTTCCTTAGGAATTAAGGCATAATAGGTGGAACCAAAAATCTCGAGCTGCCTCACCGAAGGAAAACAACCATACCACATTTCATAAGGAGTCTTGTTTTCAAGAGCATGAGATGAACACCTGTTTTTCACATAAATTGCACATAGAACTACATCAACCCAAAACATCAATTTTACATTTTTGAAAAACATCATGGAACGAACCATAGTTAGGACAGTCCTGTTCATTCTGTTGAGGATTGTATGGAATTATGGTCTGATGTTTGATCCCATGTTGGCGTAGATAGTTTTCAAATTCATTAGATGTATATTCTTTTCCATTACCAGTGTGAAGAGAGCCAATACGAGATTGAGCTTAATTTTGGATCCATACATGAAAATTTTTAGAAGTTTCAAAGCTTGTGATTTTTCTTATAGCAAGTACACACCCAACACATCCTTGTGTAATCATCAATAAAAGACATGATATATTTATTTCCATTTGCAGATGGAACATTCATGGGGCCACACAAATTAGAATGTATGAGTTCAAGTTTTCTACATGCTCTGGAAGTGGAATCATGAAAAGGTTGTTTGCTATGCTTTCCAAGGATACAAGCATCACATTGCTTCAAATCCCTAGGAATAGTAGGCAAATCAGAAACACCATTATTTTTCAACAAATGAAGGCCGTCGTAATTAATTTGACCAAATCTAGCATGCCACAAGAGACTAGATGGAATTGTACCTTCATTATGATGCAAGAGGTATACATAATTCTGTGCATGAGCATATGTCCCTTTCAACTTTAGCAGTCTTCCATCTTCCACTCTGGTCATGATAACCATGTTGTCAGAAGCCTTCCTTATTTCAAATTTTCCTCCGAAGATATGAATAGAGTGGCCTTGTTGTTGGATGTGCACAAGAGACATCAAGTTCCTTCACAACTCAGGAAGATAGAGCACATCATGCAGAAGAAAATCTGGAGTCCAGGCAATTTAAGCATGATGGTGCCAATTCCTAAAGGTTTAAAACTTGATTTATCTGCAAAATAAACTATGCCATTTGCATTGTCATTGAAATCTTCAAAGAAGTCTCTTTGAAAGGTCAAGTGGCAGGTTGCACCTGTGTCAAGCAGCCATGCATCTCTCCAAGAAGCAAATGAAGTGTTAAACAAATCTCCAGTTACTCCTATATTGCAATGGGAAACAATATAATGAGCAGATTCAAGTGCTTTACCTTTCACCAGATCTAATGTTTTACCTTTGTCTTCTTTCTAATTCTTCTGGTCTTTGATCTTCTCCCATGGAATTCTGTAGTCATTTGCTTCACCTGATCCATTCCTTCAGCAATGGGTACAAAGAAGATTAGATCTCTCGCCTTGGTTGTGTCTACCCCCATTACCTTTGAAATTATTTCTTCCATGTCCTCTTTTGCTGCCTTCTTCTCTAGAAGAATCATGTGATTGATTCTTTCCTTTCTAAGCAAGGCACACAGTCTCACAGGTGGCCTAACCTGACTTCTTTCCAAAGGCTTTCTCATGTTCTGCAACTTTCTCCAGCAAAGTGTCAAATTTGGTGGATTTTATCTGACCACTAGCTTGTAGAGATTCAAGGTAGTGAGTATATGTAGGGTAGAGGGCCTTAATAAAGGCTGTGAGAGGGAGGTCTATATTCACTCCAATGGCATCAATGCCATGCATTATGGCTTTGATCTTAGAAGCTAAAGTCATAGGATCATCATTCTTCAACTCTAGGTTGAAAAGCTTCAACGACAATTGTATCAGTTCCAGTTCTGAGTGAGTGTCATACAAGTCGTTCAATTTCTTCAAAGCACCATAGGAGTCATTAATGGAAACAATATGAAAGCCTACCTCTTAACTTACCGTCGCAACAATCACAACATATGCTTTCTGGATTTTGTCCTTCCTTATGGCACACTCCTTGTTTTATGTAGGAATGGTCGGATTGCTACTCTTCGGTTGTGCTTTTGATTCAATTCTTCTTCACTAACAGTTGCTGCTTCACAAATGCCATTCCACAAATCATTAAAGATCAAAGTGTGTTTGATCTTTCTGTACCATTCTCGATAATTTTCTTTACTAGTTAGCACCGTGTCAACGATAGAGATGAGAGAATGCATCTTCCAGTAGAACTCTCTTGATATCTACACTCGCTCCTTCAAAATTGATTCGAGCAACCAACAACTTGTTTCAGCTCCTCTGACAAAGGGAAAAGACTTTGGAGGCAAATGGAATAATCTTCTTGAAACAATAAGCAATATGATGTATAGAGCAAGGGTGTTGGAAAATGCGAGTGTAGACTGAGTGAAGCGAATCTATGGAACAATTGATGAGACACAAATCTCATTGTTGGTCAATTAATGTACAAATGCATGTAGTGTGTTGTAGAGGCTCATTCTCTCATACTTGCATGGAGCATAGTTGAGAGTGTTGGATTCATAATTTGAAAGATTGTTCGAGGTAGACGCCGATCTAGTCAGAAGATTACTGGATTGAATGTGAGAACCACAAATCATACATAGCGAAAATATGAGATACTTAGGTTGTGGAATCCGTCATTGTGAAGACTACAATCCGTGTGGTGCGAGAGGAATCCACTGAATATCTCATGCTCGGAGGGCCCGATCTCTTGAACTAAGCTGATTCAAAATGAGAAAGGTGGGCGTGTATCGAGGGGGCACTAGATTGACATCGATTGTAATGTCCCCACTTTGGGACATCATCACAGGGCAAAGATTTATGATGACCAGAGTAGCCAGATGGATGCTAGAGTGAGTACAGGGGTATTTGAGAGGCATTGTGGGTTCCAGCTTGCATTGATGATCATATTCCATCATTATGAGCCATTCCACACAGGTTGGCTTTAGTTTCGTTGCATTCTGACAATTTCCATGATTTTGACTATTTTGAGCTATAAGTCAATTGAATTCACTGAAGAGGTCATTTTGGGCACATTACTTGGAGGAACCTCTCAGTGTAATAGCTCATTGGAATCG
>JZKD02S1673156.1:293141-324130 GCA_000966675.3 Picea glauca | reverse complement strand
AACACATCTAAAAATTAGATCAACAAAGTGTTTGACGAAATACCTCACTCAGAAAAAGTTTTAAAAAGACACCAAAACAGTGATGATCCTTGCATAATGGCTTGGGATCATTACATCGATGTTGTTGCATGCATCTCACGACTTAGAGTTTCTGTGATTTCTGATGACAAAGAACTGACACACACTCAATGACAAGGAACTGGGCGGGAGCTCGACACCATACCACTCATTTATTCCACTTTTGCTACAACCATTTGTTTTGCTAAGGTTATCTCTTCACAAAATCACCTTGAGCCTCCACTCTAGCTTTACCAATCCTATCTTTAAGGAAGCCTCCCTTGAGTTGGAGAAGAGCCAACTAGAAGAGAGAGGAAGAGCTACTGAGGTGACAATGGGTAACATTCCTGAGTTGCAAAAGACTGGACCCTTGATGTTGGAGACTTTTATATCATATGGGGGTGCTAGATTTTGTTGTAATAGATTGCGTGACATGTAACAACCCTTCTTGACCTAGGAGGTTGGTACGGGTTTCCACATACAATTTTTTCTTCTTTAAACACAAGTAATTAATTTAATCACATTTTAAATACAGAGCAACAACCATGTTGATATGATCAACAAATGGAGGTGTAGGATAGGAACACAAAGCACTCAACAGATGGCTCACTCAATTCACGAAATAACTCAAGGATCATACATCCAACTGATCACCATGGTATGGTGGAGAGACTCTTGATCTTACAACAATCAATTGCTAGGCACAATGCACATTAGTACCCATGGTTTGTCAAGTACACTCCTAGCCTCATCTACCCACTCAAACCATGCTAGATCAGCTATCAAATTGCTCCCCAATATCAATCAAAACAAGTCTCTTGCTCAAGTAGTAATCCTCAATAATCCACAATGGCCCGCCCCCTCACTCAAGGTTGGCCTCACTTTTCTAAATTCTCAAGGGTGTAACTTCTCCCTCCCTAGAAAATCTCTTGGCCTTCTCATTCCCCCTACAAGATTACACTTGGGCGAAATTTGTTTTAGGGCCAAAATTACAAGTGTCAAAAAGTGGGTAAAAATAATTTATAGCTTATCCCCCTTGGGATTTTTACCTCAGTTCACTTTGGTAAGCAATTTTAAGTCATTTCTCCTCCCCAGGCTCCCTAGGCACTAGGATAATGTGGTCACTCTCATTTAACTTGAGCCCCTTTCCCCTGGATGCGACCTTTGCCTCTTCATCAATGCCTTAATCTGCAAAATGATTAGTTGTCATAGACCTGCAGTTCACTCAGATTTTGATTTGTGAGTTGGTGTGCCCAAGTCGTTTCAACACCTGTAGTCACGCGACTTTGCCTTGCATTGGCTGCAGTGGATTGGCCACCTTGTGCCTACTACAACCAGACTATGCTTCTTCACCTAAGGTTTGCCCATAACTTCATCTTAGGCTACAACAAGTTAGATGCCCAACCAAGTCTAATGCACTTAGTTCATCTAACAAGGACATAGGCATGTGTCCAACTACAACCTTAAAACAATTCCGCAATACAATAATTAGCCAATATAACAGTATGCAAGGAACATAAACATCCAATATACAATAAAGCATCTGCAGTACACAACACAAGCATGATGGCTGGCACCCAAGCCAGGTGCATAAACACTTTATTATACAGAGAATGTTTAGATGATACAATGGAGGTTTTGCAACAAAATGCATGCAATGCAATTACCAAAGTTCAAAGAAACCAAGGCAAACAACCTTCATGCCAAACTGCCCAACGACCTTGTACAAACCAACCCAAGAAGCTTTTTCAAGTTTGTCTCCTACAAGTCATGTTCCACTCTCCATCTCACCAAGGTAGTACACGTCCTTCCATTGTGCCCAACCCTAAACTTGGCACAATCGCAAAACTCCTTGTACTCCTTGCTGTGTGAGCTCTCAACTCCACTTGCTTCCCTTATCACTTTGAGGCGTCCCCCTATATATATGAGTCTTACTACATGCTTGTAAGCCCATTTCGTCCAAGCTGGACCCAAGTGTCGTTGAGCCGACTTGTTCATTGAGTTGTTTTGTTGTGTCATTCCAAACCATGCTAGGTTTTCTCAAGTTGTCTCGAGCCCATCTGGTCGTCCGCCCAGGTTTTTCTGTCTGTCTAGGTAGTTCGGTCCGCCGAGGTTTTTCCGTTTGTCCAGGTAGTCCTGTCCGCCCAGGTTTTTTCGTCTTCCTAGGTCGTCTCAAGCTCGTCAAGGTTGTTTCGTCATCTCGATTGTTCGTCCATCTATGCCTAAGTGTGCCCAACTTCTCTTAAGTGGGCCAACTCATCCGATTTGTCTCAAGTTCGTTGGAGGAAAATTCATCCACTCGTCTTGGTTGACCCAGTTGCCCAAGTGCATTTGACTCGTCCAAGTCCGCACGACTGTGGCTGATCCACTTGATGGTTGTGTCCAAGGTGTCCAAGTGCCCCCAAGACGTCCGATATGTCTGCTCCTAATGGATGCGTTCCTAAGGGAGTATTCTTGATGAGTGTGACCCACGATTGTGGTCTGCAGCAAGTTGTGCCTGAAGGCACCTCAACCATCTGTCGCAACCCCAAAGTGTGGACTGCCTAACTCCATCAATCTGTGTAAGTCTAGACACTCAAGTCATCAAGCCTTCTTGTCTTCATCCGTCATGCAGTTGTATGTTTGTGGATGAGGTTACTTGCAACAACCCTACTTTACCTCTAGCCAAGTCCTTCCAATTCGTTTGGTGCTTTTGACTTGTTGTTGTTCTCTGGTGCTCTCTGTTTGTCTGTGAGTGCACCTAATTCTGTTTGTGGAGTGTCTTGCCAATGGGCCAAAATGTCTAACCATCTGAAGTGCACCTTGCCAATGGGCCAAGCCATGTCCACCAGGTCGTCTAAGGCATTGGCCGTCTAAGATGTCCATTTGCGCTAGTGCAGCGGAGGTGCCCGACGCCATTCTAGGTGAGGGTTTTACATTAGCCTTTTCCAATAATACCGATACACATTTGCAACATGATCCATCATATTCATCGTGAATTGAAATGCATCATAAGAGAAAAGTCCATCATTATGAATACCTATGTGCCATCATAAATACACAACAACATTACTAATGTAGTGCTCATAATGTGCCATTAGAGGAATACTTATAGTAATCATTAAGTATACACATATCTCTCATTGTCCAACATAAGCTAATCATCAACGAAAGTAATCAACAACGGGGTAATGAGTCCAAAACATCATCTCCTAAAAGGCATCATACAATGTATAACTACTAACAAACAACTATAACCAAGTACAAATAGAACCATTGTCATGCACTAGGGACTCGTGAGTATGTTGGTACACATAGCAAAATAAGGAATGCCTTGTGGATCTCCTAAAAAAGTAATAAATCTTGTTCTATCAGCGAGGCATAAAGATAAAATTAGGGATACATTGAAGGGTTTAATCTAAGTCAAATGGTTCGTGTCCTTGTTTGAAATAGGTAACCGTAAAATTTGCCCAGCAATAAAATTTGCCATGTAATATTTGAGTGTTTATATATTTATAATTGTTACTTTTAATTAAAATGTTTGTAAAATATATTATAGATATTATACATAAATATTAATTTTTTCTTACATGTAATCAAGCACCCCACCTTAGTGCATAAGCAAGGGTGAGATATTCCTCGTGGCTCATGAAGAACACACATCACAAGCTGGATTTGAACTTGGTGAGGAGGACAACAATTCTTCCACTCAACCACTTGAGCTAGACACAATCTACTTAAATTTGAAGGACACGGGGGTGGGCTTTGATCCACTTATTTGTGCATGGGTCATGAGATCATTTAATATAATCTCTTTGGGTACAACCACTCGTTCGACCACTACATCAAGGTGATCCCATGTCTCCGACAATGCCCTCACATGAATTGAACCTTGTCTACTAGTGAAAAATTCCCTCTCCTCACTAATGGATCCAACCCATTTGGGCTTAAATTTGAAGGACATGGGGGTAGGCTTTGATCCACTTATGTGTGCATGGGGCACTAGATCATTTAATATAAATCTTTTAAAACATACTTATAAAAATATAGCATTAAGACTATATGTTAATATAAGATATCGTGAGTTTAAAGGTAATATTGTGGATATTGTGAGTTAAAAGCCTAAAGGTAATAAGGTTGTGAGTGGGAAATGAAGAGGCTGGATGGCTGTCCCATTTCCACCAGTGATAGGGGCCCGTAAGATTTCAACCTACCACATTTATTCATTCAACCAGCGAAGAGTGTATTCATTCATTGAATGACAGCGGCCAGATGCATTTTGACTTAGGCTTGTATTCATTCTGACCGGCTGATAGGGGTTTGTATTCATTTTGGCAGATGATATGATGAGTATGCATCCCAAGTTCCTAACATTCCGGCAAGGGCATGCAAGATGTAACCATTTGGGTGTTTTCAGTAGTTGTATATGCATTTCAGCAGATTTCCTACAATGGTGCAAAGGCAGATATTCATTTTAGCAAATGCCGACAACACAGATTACTCTGATGAGTGCACAATAGGTACTAAAATTATGTTTCAGTGTTTAACCCTGTTGATATTCGATGAATTTCAGAGTAACTTTTTGACCAATTTCAAATTCATGTTATTTCTAATTTCTTCCTTGAAATCTGCCAAACCCTGTGACTTAGGGTTTTATCACAGAAGGAAACCCTGTATACAATGTATAAAAAAATGGGCAGGATGGATTGGGTCTTTGTCTGAGTCATTGAAACAGTCTGCTGCTTTGTCGATCACAGTGAAGTCCCTGACGCTGAGCCTTATCACACTAGATCGATGTCTTATGTGGTAAGAGTCAAGACTTACAATATTCACTTGTTGCATACCTTTAAATTGGACTTTTACTGAGCCTTCTCACTACCAATTGATATATTTATTATCTTTGATGCACTTTGGGTTTTATCCGACTCTCTGTGGATGTGAATTCCAAAAATATGTTATCTTGTGGTCCAGTTATCTTTAACGTCATTATATTCTGAATCATGCTTTTCCTGAGGTCACCAAGCCACTAAACAGTTATAAAAGAGTAAGTTCACAGATAAGTCCTCCCTTTTGTGTTTAAACTTCAAAGCTGGCATCTGTACTTAGTTAGAAAATGCCTTGTTTCTTTTCTTTAAGTACTTGCAAGACTTTCATTACTATGATCATGGTAGCACAAATGCATGTTTGTATTATTGTCATCATTTTGGGAAATTGACAGTGACTGCACCAGCCCATTTGGATAGCCAAAACTTGTTCCAGTCCTAGATTCATCATGTAGATAGGGATTCATCTGGTATTCATTTTTCCATTATATCCGTTGGTGGGGCCAAATCCAGGGTTGGTCTGAGATGAATCCTGACGACTCTTGCAGCCACAGCCATGAATTCTTCACCAGTAAAATTAAGAAAAGGGGATAAGAGCAAGAAAATAACAAACATTGAACTGAACTATAAAATGATCAGTAGCTCTGGGGAGACCTGGGTTAAAAAACTCTCTGAATAGTGAGGATGAGACCAGGTGCAGGTCTTGGGTGATTTTGATGGCATAGATATGCCCCTCGTAGTGCGACAGCTTAGTCAAAGGGACAGCTTTTTTTTCTGAGTTATTTTATTATAAAAACAAAATTACATTCCGTAAACGTGCCACCACATTTCACATATGTCCTCATTCACAGAGAGCAATAAAGCATAGCTCAATATATATCCTTCTCCATAACAGTCATCAAATAGTATATACCACAGCCCGATCATCTCCCAAAATATTTATTCTGAATAGTTTCTCTGGTATGAAACCATTTAGTTTAATAAAAAATTGAGTTCCTAGAAATATACATAAACAGTCCATCAAAAATATGTATAGATCTTCACGTATAACAGTCCCATACTTATATGAAAGGAGTATGTAAATATTCAGTGGAGTGTCCTTCCACCTTCTCTTGAATGATCCAGGCTCTTGAATCCAAATGTAATCCAGCTTAAGCCCATCAGCATCCACGTTCCTATCTCTGTACACATGGTAAAGATAATGAATTAAAGGCTGTCTGAGCAAGTTGTATCACCTCAAATATAGGTTGCAGATTATAATTTTCTAAGGAATTTGTTCCATTCATCCAATTTACCACAACAAGTGAATCGCCAAAGATTTGTAATTTTTGGACCCTTTTTTCAGCTGAAAGACCTAGAAGCCATTTAAGGCTTTTAGCTCAGCCAGGTTGTTGGTCCCCCAGTTAAACCAGCCTTTAGGCAAAGGGACAGCTGTAAGTTAGTATAAGCAGTATTTCCCTAAAAAATAGTATAAAACGATTGACATACCATGGTTACCATCCAGCTCGCCAAAGTTGCTCATTACATTGTGTCTGTGTATGTTTATAAATTTAAAATGTTAATCTGAAAAGGATTAATTTATCATGCATTTTTGTTTTGCCTATATATCTTCTTGCAAATTCCCAAATCTGATAAATTGAAAATCTGCGACTTTCATACCTGCTGGTGCACCACTGGTCCTGGGAACTTTGAAAATATGTCATTCCATTGCATGACAAGTATTTATATTTATCTTGAAGACAAAGGACCAAATGGATGCATCATGCAACCCTTGTCATACAGCTGGCCCAAAATTGGAGCAATACCTATCCATTGTTGGCCATCTGGATCTGCATTTTCGTCCTTCTATCATTCCCATGCCATGAAATGTGTTTGTTTACATGTCTTTATTTGATCTAATGTTCCACTTCATTCCAGGCATTTCTATTCACCTTGCACCTCCCGTCATTGACATTGCATATTATCCTAACTTTATCTTTATCACCATAGATGTTCTATAGTAACAAATATGTAGGGTGGATATGGATTGACTTTGTACTGGTTAAGGTTACAAGATATCAAGGTGTAAAGAAGGGATTGAGTTACAGTATTTCCTTTTTATGATAGCTGTGGGGGGGAAGATTGCAGTATTAGATGTATATTATCTTTCCGTTTGATAGAACCTTACAATAGGGGTTTCATTGTACTTGATTACTAATTTATTCTTTGGGCACATTTTATTTTTGATAACCATCTTGTATTGCATTTTAGTTAAATATGCTTAGAAGATCATTTAAAATCCCGTACTCACTTAAATGTTTGTCTAAACTGTAATTCAGGGTTATGGGACGCTTCTTATGGAAGAAGCAGAGAGGATTGCTTCGAAGGAGCATAGATCAACCAAAATAGCTGTCATATCAGGTGTAGGGACACGCCATTATTATCGAAAGCTTGGTTATGAGCTTGAAGGGCCGTACATGATGAAGTATTTGAACTAGTTGTATGTAGTAAGAGTTGAGGCTTGTTCTATATCATTGGATATGCTCAATTTGGAGCATCGTGTCTTCTTGGGTGCATTATGTATTATTTTCTGGTGCACCCTTAAAAGATAACTTGGTTACATGGCGAGTTACAGTATTTGGAGGAATCAGTAATGTTCTGTGTACCTGATTACAAGTTTTAGATGCTTTATGGAAAGCAGTATCATTGGATGCAATAGGATTGAGGCCAACTATACCTTGTAACATCACATGTTGTTTTGACAGTTATTGCTATTAGATTAATTTTCTTGTATTTTATATATCTAATTTTATGAGATTTTTCGTTTTTTTGATAAAAACAGTAATCCACCCACATCTTACTTTTTTTTTTCCGATGGAAGAAATCGTGGGAAACCGTCCGAGTACTTCCCCACATTTCGTGGATGGTAAATGGGGTAAACCGTTGGCCCTGATTACGGGGCCTAACCCGGTGGGAACATCGAGTGAGGTCCAACAATTTCAACAAATAACAACAATAGCTGGCCGGGGACTTGACCCCGAGACCTCATTCATAATAACCACAGCACTCATCCACTCTATCTAACCCACCGGGTTATCCATCCACATCTTACTTGTCCCTTGTATCTAATTCATAATTTTCTATTGCATATTATCATAAACATCACTTCACATTTTTGGACCTATATGTAAGCTGCTTAACCATGATTTGTTGGCAAACAATATGTTATTTTGTTTCCTTTCATAAGTCATCAAACACATGCTGGGATCATCCTTTGTTGAAATTAATTTGCTTGCAGCATCTTCTTTTAGCCTGTGTATTATTTGCTTCACCATGACTGGTTGGCAATTGTGATGCTTTTTAAATTTATTCTAAAGACTCTTACTGATTGTCCATTGAAATTAGTTACTTCACAATTACAGAAATATTAGATTAGTTTAATCATTATGCGTCGATGGAGTGCTCATACACCAAACATGTCCAAGTCTTGATACAATAGGTTAAGATATATTTATATTATCCTTTTGCATTTTATAAGACGACTTTATTAATTCTCTATACCTTCATTTATTTATGCCATATTTTCCATGTTTTGTTATTGATTTGCTTTGTCCTTGAAAGCATGGTTCGAGAGTTGACAATTTTTTTTAATGAACATACTCTATATTTCGACATAATTAGAGTGTCATATTTGTTATAGAACATTTTAGGTGTTGCTTCTTATATACACACAAAAGAGTGACAATTATATTTGCAGACTGATGATCGGAATCTTTCATTAGGATGGTTGAACATAATGGCTCTAACGTGTTGTGATGTTGGTTTATAGTGAAATCTGTCCCCAAAAAATAATTTATTGATCCAAAATGGAATCAGGAATGCCAAAATTTCAAAGTTCTCGGAATCAGACGAAATCAGTGCCACCGCGTAGGACTTGTACAATATGTTTTTTTTTTTAAAATGGACACCGCATGGTGGAGTTATCGCGATTTGAACTTTTTCCCAAACATGCAAAAAAAGTCAAAGTCAACAGTCAGAGGCCGTACTGTTGACGTCAACATGACAGGGAAGATGACATCAACATGTTGACGTGGCAACACCAAGAGCTGACAGATGTTGGTCATTTTTGGGTGTTGATGTGGCAGATGACTGGATTGTACGAATGTTGATGTGGCAGGCTTAGGTTGTGACACGTGGTAGGGTATAGATGACATGTGGCAGTGACGTGGCAGAATCTGGGCATGACACATGGCGTATGGTGCTAACTATGCAGGCGAGTTGGTAAGGTCACTGTGCAAGTAACTCAACTGTACGGGCCAGTCTAGGTGAGACACGCAGCCCAATCATAGGGCACCATGTGGCACCCCGGATGAGGCCAATGAGGGCCAAGTCAAAAAAGTTTGTTTGCACTTCGGCGGAATCGAACATCCGACCTGCGGACTAGCCAACAGACTAACCACAACGCGCTGACCAATCAGGCTGATGTATTGCTTATTTATACAAGTGGCAGAGGTAATATTTGAGGTTGCATAATGCGAAGTTTTGGGGAGTGCACGGTCGGCGAGGGCTACCCGTCGACTAGGGCGGGATACTATGGGACCATCGGCTAAGAACCAAGGCTACCACTTCAGCGCGAGGCCACATGGCACTCACACGTGACCAAGGCATATGACCAGCACCAAAGACCAGATGAAAGCGCTAACACTCGGACACATGGCGCCTACATGTGACCAAGAGCTCGAGGAAAGGGGTTGCGACCCAAATTTTGGTTAAAAGTGGGTTTAAAACTTTATATTTGGCATTTTGTTTTTATTTTTATGCTGATTTTAGCCTGATTTTAAAGGGATTTTGCCCATTATTGGAGGATTTGGAGCCAGATTTGAGGCCAAATTTTGAGAGAAAGTTGGGATGTGACCCCCAACTCAAAATCTATGTAAACTAGAGGTTTTTAACAGCCGAGAGAGGTTCAGAGCAACAAAATGCTGAAGATTTTATGAAGCTTAAGCCAATTTTATGCAGGGAAGCCATTGAGGAAACGAACTTTGGAGGCCATTTTCGGGAGCTACACAGCCTTTTTCAATGCCGTCAGTTGTGTTGGATTCTTGAGATCGAGCAGAACACAACCATACCAGTTTGTAATCCATTTGATATACTTCTGATGCATTTTTGAAGCATTGGAGATTAATAAGAAAGCCTCCCCCATTGAGACAAAGACCCAGAGACGTAGGCAACCTTGTCGAACTCCGTTATTAATCTTTGACGTTATGGTTTGTTGTTCTTAGTGCTTATTTTCTGTTCTGCATTCTTTATGATGGCTGCAACATTCTTTCATTAAATCTTCTTCTCTTCAATTTCTAAATGGTAAATCAACTTATGCATAAACTTAACCATAGTCTTTAAAATATAATTTTCGGATCAAGTGGTATCAGAGCAGGTTGAGAGTTGGTTGTTTGAGTTTCCATGATTACCAGGGAAAATCTAAGTCGTGGCGAATGAGAGCTTGTAGAAGGAGATCCATAGATTGGATCAAGAAATACGACATCTCAAAGTGAGAAGATGGTATTGGAAGGACTTTCTCAAAACGAAAGAGAGTTTCAAAGAACTTTCTTTGCCATGTCAAAGATGGTAAAAATGTTGTATGGTGAGTACTTGAAACGAAAGAGACTGGTTCAAGGGGAATCTTCAAAGCAAGACAAAAGTGAAGGAGAGGACTGTCCAAAACCTCCTCCTTCATCACCATCTCCTTCTTCTTCTTCAAGTACAAGTTCAAATATTATTTCTTCAAGAAAACATTCTCATAAACATAAGCCTGATATGCCATTACTTAAACTTGATGTAAAATTTGTTTTTCCTATTTACGATGGCGAAGTTAATGCTGAGAAACTTGATAACTGGGTTAGACAGATGGAGGTATATTGTAATGTGCAACAAATCAAAGATGAGGCAACAAAAATCATATTGACATTGCTTCGTCTTGAAGGTACAACTCTCATTTGGTGGCAAAGTAAGATGCAACATGGAACTCAACAAGTTGGTAAGATTTTTCCATCATGGCATGGTTTTATTTCCGCACTTAGAAAACAATGCTATCCATTGGGATATAATGAAAATGCTTTAATTGAATGGCAAAGTCTTAAGTTAAGGAAAGGACAATTGGTGTAGGAATATACATATGAATTTCGTAAGATGGCTTTGATGTTAGATGTTCCATTGACTACACAAGAAACTCTTATGAATTATATAGGAGGTTTGCCTGCTTATATTCGTAACGTTGTATTTATGTTTGGGCCTAATAATCTTGATGAGGTTTCTGTTCAAGCAACATATATTGAAACAGGGAAAACTGGAGTTAGTGTATCAAGGGAATCATCTTAAAAGAAATAAGGCAAAGGCAAAGGAAATGGGAAGAAAGCAAATTCAACGACAATGAAGGAAGAGAAGCTCTCATGCAAGCATTACAAGAAAGAAGGGCACGATGATGAACATTGCTGGCAATTGCACCCAGAGAAGAAACCAAAGTGGTTCAAAGAGAGGAAAGGGAGGCAAAAAGTTGCAACAACAACACGACCAACAAACTTGGGGTCAGATTTAGGTGATGAGACTAAGATCACAACAATTGGTTTGACAGGGAAAATTGGTGATGGTTTTGATTCAAGAAGTAAATTGTTTCATATAAGGGCCATTATGAAACATACTAAGACCGATACATTGGTAGATAGTGGATCTCAATCGAACTTAATTTCAGAGGAAGTGGTTAAACAATTGGGATTGACAACTAAGTTACATCATAAACCCTATTCACTAAATTGGATAAACAAATATCATAAATTACCCATAACAAAGCAATGTATATTAAGTTTGCAATTACATCTAAGTATGTGGATGAAGTAATATGTGATGTGGTGCCGCTAGAAACATGTGGAATGGTCTTAGGAAGCCCTTATTTATATGATCACAAAGTAATCTTCTACAGTGAACATAATCAATATCGCTTGTTTAAAAAGGGAACTGAATATGTTGTACATGCTCATCATATAAAAACAAATCAATCTCTTCTAACAATGGAACAATTAAAGAAGACAACTTATGCAAACAATACACCTATAATTGTGCCAAGTAAAGTAGTTGATCTTAAGCATGAACATGAGATGATTGTAGGATGTGAGTTCAATCATACTTTGCTTCAAGATAAGTTAATGTTGTGCAAGCACATCAAACATATTGGTTCCTTTTCAGTCATATTTCTGATATTATCGCTGCTAATGTTTTCTACATGGATGGTAGTGGATTCAAAAAGATGTGGACAAGTTCAAATGGCTAACAATATGATTTCAATTGTCATGGCTATTATGCAATTGATTATGATGCAACATGTGCACATGACAGAGTTTAAAGACAAAGGACAAGTGAGAAGGCCTATCCCGCACTTGATGTTTGGTTAATATCCTTTTGGAGGACCAAAAGGTCTTAGTGGAGAGGAATAATCCAAAATGGATCTAGGAAGGCTAAAATTTCAAAGTTCTCCGAATAAGACGAAACCAACGCCATCATGTATGGTTCATCGTACTGATTCCGACAATATGTTTTTTTTCGAAAATGGACACCGCATGGTGAAGTTATCGCGATCTGAACATTTTCCCAAACAAAAAAAAAGTAAGTCAACAGTCAGAGGCTGTACTGTTGACATCAACATGATAGGGAAGATGACATCATGATGATGTGGCAACACCAGGAGGTGACACGTGTTAGGCATTTTGGCATTGATATATCGGATGGTTGAACTGCACGAACGCTGACGTGGCAGGCTTGGATTGTGACACGTGGCAGGGTAGTATGACAGGGGCAGTGATGTGGCAAGCTCTGGGCATGATGCGTGGCGTACGGTGCTGACTGTGCAGGTGAGTTGGCAAGGTGACTGTGCAAGTGACTCGGCTGTACGGGTCAATCTGGGTGTGACACATGGCACCCCGGATGAGGCCAATGTGGGCCAAGTAAAAAAAGTTTGTTTGCACTCCAGCGGAATTGAACAACCAACCTGTGGATTAGCTAACAGACTAACCACAACGCATTGACCGATTGGGCTGATGTATTGCTTGTTTATACAAGTGGCAGAGGTAATATTTGAGGTTGCATAATGCAATGTTTTGGGGAGTGCCCGACCGACTTGGGCTACCCGTCGACCAGGGCGGGATACTACGGGACCATCGGCTAAGAACCAATGCTACCACTTCAATGCGAGGCCACATGGCACTCACACGTGACAAAGACATATGACCAGGACCAAAGACTGGATGAAAGTGCTAGCGCTCATACACATGGTGCCTAACCACTATATTAAGTCATAGTGTTAATGATAATAATAATAATCTATTTTTAAGGTTACAACCAAGCCAAACACCAAATTGGTGTATAAGACCTCTTGTTTGTATTGACTTGGTTATAATCTATGGAAGAGGGTTATTCCCCTTATCTAAGCTAACGACTTTAAAGTCATGACGTCATACCTAGCATGTAAAGGAGCCGCCCCTTACCATGCAATAACTTGTTTATATCCTAAGTTATGAAGCATATGGCGTCATTTTATAAAGTATATCCTAAGGTCATAGTATAAACGTTCTATGAAATGACTCTTTTTCGGTGATATTTTCCGAGCAAAGTTACCGGAACCAGACTGGTCGTTGAACTGGTTGACCAAAAAAATTGGAACCAAACCGGAACAAAAAAGAAAAAAACAGATAAAAAAACCGCTCACTAAAAAATACATAAAATATTCAAATTTTGAAAAACAAAATACATATTCATGTGCATCCATGTGAATCCAAACCATTATACACAAATTTGCAAAGTTTCTCATATATATATATATATATATATAACAAGTAACAATGTATAAAACAAAAATAACACTAAGAGTAAGTGCACTCCATAGTCATATGAATATCTAAATTAAAATACATCATCAAAAAGGCTCAAAATGACCTATAAAGTTCAAAAATAACTCTAGAGTCTAGACTAGAGATTAAACAATCTGATAATCTGAATTTGCATACTGAAACTCAGACTTAGAGGACTCAGACTCGGACTCAGACTCGGACTCAGAGTCATCATCTACATCCTCGACATGAGTAGACTCAACAGGGGGATTCCAAGCCTGGTTTGATTCCCCTGATCCAGAAGGAAAAAATATAGGTGCAACATAGTGTGAGTGAAATAGAGGGGTTGGGGTTGCTTTTATAGGTTTATTATGGGCTTTAGACATTTCTATAACCTTCCATTGCATGTCCCTTTTTTAATTTTGCAAATCTCTTTACTTTTCCATCCGTATGACGACTGTATGGAACAAGCTGGTTTGAGAACAAAAAACCGGTTCTGTATGGAACTGGTCAAGGTCGGTTTGAATGGTCGGTTTGAACTGGTTTTGCCTGTGACCTAGTCGGACCGACCGATTTTACCGATTCCGGTCCGGTTCTGGTAACACTGTTTTCATGGACCTTTGCCCGAAATCTAGCGAGAAATTGTTAGATCCACAGATTTAAGTGATTATTTCTGTATAATCCGAGTGTCCTATGAGTTTTTCAGCACGTTGAATCCATTTCTACATTCAAAAATGGATTTTAAACAACAAAAGTAATAATTTCGTGCAGATTTATGTCATCATATTCCGGCGAAAAAACCTGTTTCGTATTGTTAGAATATAATGGATGTGCTCGTTTAACCATAGACAATATAACAATATTGTCACCCAACCATAGGCTGAAGCCACCCCCGAGCACCTTAACCTTGACAGAGAAAGATTCCAGAAGCAAACCCTAGACTTAATAGCCAAACAAAGGTGGCGCACCTCTCTCCAAGGATAGCGCACCAAGCAAGAATAACAAAAGCTGATCAGAGAGTCCAACCCAGAAAATCGAAAATACAGATTGCAGAACTGCCGACAACAACTACTCCCAGGACTTGCGCACAAACTGGCCAACTGTAGTGCGCACAAGTGTACTTCTACAGTTCTGAGAAGTCTGGCCAAAATGAAGACTGACCTCCTATATTTACACTGTTTTTGCTAGACTACCTGGGCCGACTTCTCATTCTGGGTGCTAATTACTTAGTATATAACATTTCCTTTTAGCTGACTTCTTCTCTTGGAGGCTAATAATCTAATACAAATCATTCTCTTGAGCCAACTTGTCTTCTAGGGTTCTTATCCAATTATTTAGGGTTTCTTCTTGCTTCCCGGAATATTCTATTCTCGTCAAGTTTACATGTGGAGGTAAATACCTCCCGCAACTACCATAATATCAACACTCCCTCCTAGCTAGGGAGGTATTGAAGGCAATGGTCTTGAGCACAAACATACTATTGAATTAGTAGCATCATCATAGTCGTACATACTATCTCATGATTAGATCACGAACACCATCATCACTATCAGTGTCATCTGACAACATCAACTGCATCATCTCTCGAAACCAGACTCCATCTGAGTAATCAGACATGATGTTGAATAAGTCACTCACTTCAAGGAGTGATACAAAAGCCATTCTTCTAATCCAGACATATGTCCTAGAAGAGTAGATGTTTTGGACCATTTTTCGTCTGGAGAATCTCTGTCCATCAATACATTGATCATCCATCTAGCTGATAATCATTTTCAACACTACTGATAGTCTACAAGGCAATCAAAACAATGTCATTCAATAGAATACAACTGTGTCTATCCATAGTAGTACACAACTACAATCCAGTGGTACACTACCAGACTAAGTAGCACACAACTACTTGATCAATGACATATAGTCACAATCAGTGGAACACATCCACCACAGTAGCATACATCAACTGTCCAGAGACATATAGTCTCCATGGCAATCATATCATCTGATATCAACTTGCACAGAAACAATATCATGATATAACTGAGTCATCTGGGCCATTTTTCCACTCACATCTGTGAGATATGGAAGAGCATCTGCCCTCAGAGAGTGAAACATCAATCATGGGCTATCTGGACTATTCTTCTCAAGCAAGGAAGAATACCTGTCCTGATTTCTGAGCTTGGACCATTCACCTATCCGGGCCATTCCTTCGACAGACCAACCTCCAAACAAACCATTGTTTGAAACTGCTCACAACTGTGTGCTTTGAAAGAATGACTGCCCGACGAGGCAGACCAATGTTCTTGACCACTACTGAGAGTGATCGTCAAGAAGAAAGACCATCCTAGACCATTCCCCCACACTGTTCGCAAGGGGAATCGTTGTCTATGGTACATCAACAATCCATCGAACCATTTTCATTACGAAAATGGCTATTCGATCTAGACCATTTTCCGAATTGGAAAATGCATGTCCGTCAGTAATCTCAAACCACTTTCCAAACTGGAAAGGAACTGCTCATCCTGGACCATTTTTCGAACTAAAAAATGACTATCCATAAATCAATAACACATTAGTGCTCCCTCCCAACCTGGGAGTTATCTCTTCCCTTTTCAATAAGGAAGTAGTCTCCATGAGCTCCTGCTTGTTTCTTGAGTATGCAAACTCTTTCATCTTGGACATAGGCTTTACCAAAATATCTGCTTATTTGCTCATCTGTGGAGATATATATTGGAGAACCACTTCTCCTTTCTGGACCTCATCACAGAGAATGTAATGCTTGATCTCAATGTACTTCGGTCTTTTTGGAACACTGGTTTTCTCTGAAGGCTTCATATAGCTCTGATCATTATATTATATCATAGTTGGATTCAACTCTTTTGTTTCCTGCTAGTTCATAACATCGTGGCAAAGCTCAAACTGGAACATATCCAAGTGGCACTTCTTCTGTCCTCATGAGAGCTTGTCATGGATGGGCAATCCATCATTCTAGAGTTCTGAGTAACCATTATGATACAATATCTCTGTTATAGAAGGTTTTCACCATGCTTCTGCTGTGCATTGGAGGCTCTCCACCAAGTTGTCTTCTTCCATTTGCATACAAGAGTCTCTTTCTAGTATACCTCAAAACCTTGAGGTTGCTCTACATACGCTTCTTTGTTTGATTACTCTGTTGAGGAGAATAGTCCTTACATTCGTCTAATGTAAACTCGAACCCATGGATAATGCACGAGATATAATGTCTTAGATAGAGGTATGTCTAGAACAAGCTATCATCATAGTCCTTTCCCTCCATCTGGGAGAACCTTTAGTTCTGGATCTCACAATGCTTTCATTCATAAGTCTTCCATACACTATTCTTCATTACAACTTTCATTTCCTCTGCTTGATTGCTTTTAGTGAGTCCAGATCAAGTTGGTAGTCTTGTGATTCTCCATACAATGACTGGTTGTTCTGGCTTTTCTTTCTCTCTTGGAATCTTCATGTTCTTCTTCATGTTTCTCTTTAGCTCTTGGGTCCATGGAGTTTTCTATAGATTCCATGCCTTGAAGATTCCAACTTCTTTCTTTCATCATAGGACCATGGATGTGGATGGACAACCAGGGATACTTTAAGGATTCTTTTCGAAGAAGACTTCTTCTAAAGTCACATTGAACACATGCTTCTTTTCATGGTTGCTACCATGGATAGATACTTCATCATCTTCAATGGATCATATAACTTATGATTATCTCCCTCCTAATCCTTGCTTCATGCATGAATGCATGCTCTTCTTTTGGAAATATATAATCGACTCCCTCCATCTAACAGAGTCCATGCTTCCGTCTGCATCCTTATTGCCTTCTGCAAAGTGTCACAAGTCTTTTTCCAATTTCTTCTTGATTGTTGACTTCTTTTGTCTTTACTTCTTCTAGGTTTCTTCAAGATTGATTCTGTTTTCGGCTTATCTTGCAGCTGTTACTTACGTAATAACTTCCACATGAATTGTTACCAGGGGTTGTTGATGTACTTCATCCTTTCATGTGTATTGCCTGACTTGTAGTCATTGTGATAGCAATCCTTATCTTGTTGTTCTTCCATAGGTATAGTTTCTCTTTGAACATATTATCTTCTAAGAAATAGATATGCAGGATATGTACAAAAAACATGGTATGTACAAGAACTATGGAGAGTATTGTTACCTTGTCTTAAAAGAAGAAGTTTGTTTTGTCCTGCTTGGATTTCTTTGAGGGTTCCCTTTCTTTGACAACTGACGCTTTGTGTGTTTCCTTCCTTTTATTTAGCTCGTGACAATGATTTTTGTAGTGACCATATTTTCGACAATTGAAGCATTGCATTTTTGACATATCTTTCTCTTGATTTGGTTTCTTCCTGGAGCCAAACTTTTTGTTCCTGAAATTCTTGAACATTGCTATGAAGGCTTGATCATCGTATTTCTTTTGGGGTTTCTCTTTTGCACTGATCCTTAATTCTTCTTGTGCACAACAAGTCCAAAGTTCTTCAAATGTGGGATACTCTTTCCTTGTGTTCATGCTTGCAGCAATTGCATCCCATGTCTTGGGAAGACCATTTAGTATTATATTTACCAATTCCTTCTCTGAAATGATCTCTTCAATGGCTTGTAGTTGTTCTCTCAACTGAGAGATTCTCACAAAGTATGATGTTATGCTGTCATCATCATTCATTTTCATGTCATAAAGCTCATTCTTCAGACTCATTACCTGTCCAATGTTTCTAACTGAGAAGAGGTTTATTACGGCATCATACATCTTCTTAGATGAGTCAAGATGGGAGATGTAGGGTATCAAGTGGTCTTTTATAGAGTCCACTATGATACTCATAGCATTGATGTCACTGTCTTTGAACTTCTCCAAAACTGCAACGTTTTGAGGTTCCTTCTCTTTTCCTTCTTCGAACTGTGGTTCCATGATCTTTTCTTTCACGATATCCAACACATTATTCTTGGAAAGGATGAGGTCAATCCTTGTCTTCCACGCTCTGAAGTTAGAAGCCGCTTTTAACTTGTTTTTTGACTTCATAGAGTAAGTCATCACTGCTTTGACTTGGTCAACCCTTGATTTTGACCAAAAACTCAAACTTGACGTCTTAGCTTGCTGAGAGTATCAAGAGATGCGCTAGGCTAGGGCGCACTAGTCTATCCAAAAATTAGGTCAATCCCTTGACTTAAGGTGCCTCAACGAGAGGGTTAGGGTTTTGTTGCTGCAACAAAAACTAGTTGCAACTGCAACTGCAACTGATCAAATCTTCCCAATCTATCTTTCAGTAGTTAGACTGTCTGAAGATAGTGTGGGCCCATAACTTGCTAGAATATAATGGATGTGCTCATTTAACCATAGACAATATAACAATATTGTCACCCAACCATAGGCCGAAGCCACCATAGGTTGAAGCCACCCCCGAGCACCTTAACCTTGACAGAGAAAGATTCTAGAAGCAAAACCTAGGCTTAATAGCCAAACAAAGGTGGCACACCTCTCTCCAAGGATAGTGCACCAAGCAAGAATAACAAAAGTTGATCAGAGAGTCCAACCCAGAAAACCAAAAATACAGATTGCAGAACTGCCAGCAGTAGCTGCTCCCAGGCTTTGCGCACAAACTGGCCAACTGTAGTGCACACAAGTGTACTTCTGTAGTTCTGAGAAGTTTGGCCAAAATGAAGACTGACCTCCTATATTTATACTGTTTCTTCCAGACTGCCTGGGTCGACTTCTCATTCTGGGTGCTGATTACTTAGTATATAACATTTCCTTTTAGTCGACTTCTTCACTTGGAGGCTAATAACCTAGTACAAATCATTCTCTTGATCCGACTTGTCTTCTAGGGTTCTTAACCAATTATTTAGGGTTTCTTCTTACTTCCCAGAATATTCTATTCTCGCCAGGTTTACGCGTGGAGGTAAATACCTCCCGCATCTACCATAATATCAACATGTAGAACAATTAGACAATGCCTATCCTAAGGGGCCAATATGTCCATTGGAGTCGTTAATTACATGGGGGCACATTTTATAATGAAGTCATGGGTCCAAGGATGATGTCATGATGTCGTACAACCTTTTAATGGTCCTCTTCCACATTATTCCAACTCAACCAATAAACGAAGCTCACATCATGGAGGTGACACCTGTCCTTTTGTTGGTCAAACATTCAACAGTCTCATTCTTTACCCAATCACGTCCTTCTACTCTCAAGCTCACATATTTGCTATATGATTTGGATGTGGTAAGTCACATTTATCGTAAGTTTACAATTATGATATAAATAAAGCTGTACGAACCATGGATTGAGACACACATCTTGAGGGTATCTAGTGGAGTGCAACAGTAGACACAATTCATTGGAGCTTCTTGACATGGCTTACCACCACTTTGAAGGTAAATTGCTCATTATTCGAGGAAGAGATCGTGGAGGAACTCAAGTAACCACATGGAGGAGGTTGATACCTTCTTACTATTTTGATATATTGTACATAATTGACTCATAGTTTATTCATGTTTTACTTGTTTGTTTGAGTTCGTTACAAGACATAATAGTATTTTTGTTTTCCTAAAACATTTTATTGAGGGAAATTGAGATCTCAACTAATTTCTTCTTACTTTCAGTTTGCAAATCTTATTTTTGTTGTATTCCTTGGAGAGAATTTTGGATCCCAGAAAATAAATCATTTTTATTGTATCAATAGTTGGAGTTCAAATCTATATAAAGATTTGCTCATTCCATTTGTAACATGGATTGGAATAGATGAGACATGGAAATACTTGTGAGCAAGCTAGCTCCAAGTTTTGGAGAACCTTGTCTTTCATATATGTGAGTGATATTTTTACTTATGTATAATTTTATTTGTGGATATTTGTTCTAGGGCACGTACTTTGATGTTAGACATTTTGTAGGATTTGAATGCCAAAGACAAATAAGGCCATAGAGGAGCACATTGCTATGTTAGCGAAGCTTATAGTGATATAGTTAACTCTTATATGTTATGAACACAATATATAACAATAAATGTAAATACATTATAAAATATAAATAAATAATCAATAATCAATAGTTAATGATTAATAGTGAAGAAACACCTTCCTGATGAAAGGTTACATCTCTTCATAAAAGGGAACCCCTACGTGGATATATATAAGGCTCTTATTCTCATTGTAATCAACATCTCATCTTATCTTATTCATTCTATTATATATTTATATATTATTTATTATTTATTATCCTCATGGATATCTTTATATTCAAAGTATTTTGGATATTTAACTCGTAAGCTAGATTTGGTTATTACATTTGTGTGAGCGGATTTTGTTTGTCTCATTATGAACACAATATATAACAATAAATGTAAATACATTATAAAATATAATAAATAATAAATAATAAATAGTTAATGATTAATAATGAAGACACACCTTCCTGATGAAATGCCACGACTCTTCATGGAAGGGCACCCCTACATGGATATGTAAGGCCCTCATTCTCATTGCAATCAACATTTCATCTTATGTATTCATTCTTATACACTTATATATTATTTACAGTTCTACATGGATTATTGTGTTAGATTCCAAGTATTTTGGATATTTCTTGTGTGAGCAGACTTTCGTTCGTTTCATTATCCCATAGTCTCTAGTCATCTACCTTCAATATCACAACATTTCACATGCTATATTTAAGTATTAGATGTGTATGTATGTAGTCTTGGGTAAGGGACTACTTTACACTTACTTTGAGTAGTGGATCTTAAGTGACTCTTTCCCTCATGTAACTTGTAAAATCCTAATCAACAAAATCTATAATTGAACCATATTTAAGTGTTTAAAACACGTCATATATTTGCCTATAAATTTTTGAATTGATTTCTTGAAATTACCTAAGTGACTTCATAGCCTAAGTAGGTGAGGCACTGGTCTCCCTTTCACTCATCTCCCCTAAGCCCATTTCAATTTTTTCCTTATTTCCATATACATTGTTTCTAGGTTCTCTTTACTTTCACTCTTGCTACATCAAGTGAGCCTAATTAATCCTTAGGAATACCCTCTTTGACTTAGACATTTCCTTTGTCTAAAGTGAGAGGAGAGTTGATGAGGTGACAATGGCCAACCTCCTGAGTTTCACAAGGCTAGCATCCATTTTTGGGATGTTAAACTAAAGGTGCTAGTTTGTGTGGTATCATTTTGGCATCATCGTTGAAGAAAAGTCCATTTCTTGGAAGACATTTTGTACACCAACTACACAATTTTGGATGACGATGCTTATTAAAGATTTTTCTCATCTTGACGACTTTATTGATGGAAGAAACATTTTTCCCTATTGTAGATTTGAAAACTAGTTGTTTGTTGAGTGAAACAAACAACTTTTGAAGGCACCAAGTTCACCTTGGTGACTCCATAACTCCACATTTGGGTAAAGTATGAAAATGTATCTTGGTTTTTATTTTCAAATTTGATATCTTATTGCATAATTGAATGTAATGTAAAATGGTTCCATGGGAGTTTCATCAGCTTTTTTCTTGCTTTGATCTAAAAAAAATTTGTTCAATTTCCAAATGAATACCCTTCAAAATGGAGATAAAATCTTTCAAATTTTGATGGTATTGAATCTTTTGCTATTCAGTACATGGTATCATTTTTGAAATATGTTTTAAAACTGAATGTAACACATGATGATGTCTTTATGAAACTATTTGTATTTTCTTTGGAGATGAAGGAAAGGGTTTGGGTGAGTTATTGTAGTGGTCCTAGGACTATAGCTTCTTGTGTATATTTTGTCAATTTTTTTTCAAGTGTTGGGGTTTCCATTTACAAAAGTTTGAAGATGCATTTGAAGACTATATGACAACCTTAGAAGAAGATAAAGAAGTATCCCAAACCTCCAAGCAAGAAGATCAAGAGCTATCTCTTGATCCCATAAAAGACTCAATGTGTGAAGATCAAGAGCATGAAGAGAATGATGATGGAGAAGATCAAGAACCCACTCTTGATCTTATCCCTGAAAACATTGAAGATCAAGCTCAAAGTTTTGTTGAAGGCCAAATACATGAGAGAAAAGATGATGAAACATGTGTTTCCATTGAAGAAAAATAAGATATCTCTTAAGAGCCAATTATTAATGAATATACATCTTTTCCATCCACCTCATCACTTCATGAAGAAAGGTATAATGCTTCAATTTTTTTTAAACTTAACAGTTTCGTATCTATCGAAGAATTTGAAGAAGAGTTATGTTTAGATTTGTTCACTTCTACAATAAGTGAAGACATGGACAACCTAGTGAATGATATGCATTTTTATAAATTACTTCATGATTTGGATACCATTTATTTGGAATTCACATGAAGTCAAAATTACGACATATCTAATGAAGAAAGTGATGTAGAAGTAAATTCATAGATTTTTCATGATGATTTTCAGCCATAGTCAACAAATTCTGTTGCAAATTTCCAACAATGTTCTCTCGCGATTAGTTCAAAAAATTTCACAATTGTGAACAATTTAACATGAAAATTTTTCAGCGACCATTGTCCTTAGACAATGGTGAATTTTTATGTAAAAATCAAACTAGAAATGCTATTTTTTTTTGGCTAGAAATTATATGAGACAACAAGGTGTATTCAGATGTAAACTACAAAATTCACAATGTTCTTATGAAGACCAAACAACTTTGACAAACACACGAACTAATTTTAGATTTGAAAATTCTAATTTGTTTTTATGCTCTTCTTAAGAAGATTTTGTGATGAAGAAGCCTAAAAATGTAATCCTTGGGGATAATAAAGATAATGCTCCCATTTTTAATGATGTAATGTATCATCAAGATGCGTATTGTAATCCTATCCAACTTTGTATACAAGATGTAAAGGTGCATGTCATCTTGGGCATGGGTATGATGTTTTGGTTCTCCTCCATGATGATTCTGGCTTTCATCATAGCCTTCATGGGTATGATGATGTTTCCATGGAGATTTCAACTCATATGTATATGATGTTTGATGTCTCCTATTTTGGTTCATCACTAAACATAAATGAATAATTTTATATACAAGCAAAGAGCTAAGGTGTCTTCAGTGGTTGTATGATTACACCTAGTATTTATATGTTGCTCATGTAAAGTAGGAATAAGAAGAATAAGCTCTTGAAGAGCATTTTGATGATTAAATTTTCTATTGTGAACATTTTTCATGTACTTTGACATTGTTGGCTTATACTCTTCTTTCATTTGTAAAAATCAATTTTGATGTAATAAATTGGATGTGATGGGACATAGATAATCCATCCACATTTTTCTTGGTTGAAGAAGTTTCTTACAGGCACAAACATGAGATTATGAGGTTCTCATGCATTCTTCTCTTAAGAGTACATGTCCCAAAGTAGGAGTCAGATGTTGCCTCTCAAATACACATAAATGACAATTATATTTGTAGGAGTAACTCATAGAGTGGAGTAACTCATAGTGTTGACGACAAAATCTTCCATGAGGATGGTTAAACAAAATGACTCTGAGGTGTTGTGAGGTTGGTTTAGGGTGGAACTTACTGAAAATAAAATAAAAATAAAGTATCATTTATGGAGCAAAGTTGATAAAGACATAAAAACAATGTTAGAAATCATGTTGTATTGTAAAGGGGCCACCCCCTTTATTACCTAGCCTAACCACTATCCTAAGTCATAATGTTATTAAAGCATTTACCATGGTGCATCAACTTGGTTATAATCTATGGAAAAGCGTTGCCCCCTTATCTAAACGAACCACTTTAAAGTCACGAAGTCATAGCATGTCGTAGAACCTTTTAATGGTTCTCTTCCACATTACTCCACCTCAACAAATTAGCCAAGCTAACATTCGATGGGGTCGCCGTATCATATGAAAGAGAGTCGCCCTTTGGAACCGCTTCTATACCATGCAAACAAAGTCAATGTTTCTCATGGAGGTGACGCCATTTTGTTGGTCAAACATTCAATGGGGTAACTCTCTATCAAATCACGTCCATCTTCCCTCAAACTCACATTTTCTATATGACTTGGATGTGGTAAGCCACTTTTATTTCAAGTTTGCAATTATGATATAAATGAAGTTGTACGAACCATGGAATAAGAAATATATTGAGGGTGTGTAGTGGAACATACCATTGGATAGAGTTCATTGGAGCTTTTTGACACAACCTACCACTTTGAAAGGTAATTGTTCATTATTTGAGGAGATCATGTAGGAAGTCAAGTAACCACGTGGACTCAAGAGGTTCAGGAGGTCGAGGCTTTCTTATTATTTTGAGAGATTGTTGCATCGAGAGTAGCGCGATGCCCTACAATTCAATATGAGAGAGATGTTGTCACATAAGGTGATGTTAGATTAGATAACAATACATTAAAATAAGACGATGTTAGATTAGATAACAATACATTAAACTAATAATAATAATAATAATAAAGTTGGATCAATTAAAAGAAATAAATAACTTTGCGTACATATTTAGATAACAACACCTAAATTAAAATTTACACATTAAGAAATTTGATCCCTCTCGGTGCTTGATAGATCCGGGTTTAAGATGGATCTACGCTGGTACATAATTAAATCATAGTTTATTTATTTTTGACTTGGTTCTTGGAGTTAGTTAGATGAGATCATAATACTTTTGTTTTCTTAGAGTATTTTATTAGAGGAAGTTGAGATCTCAACTAACTCCTTACTACTTTTAGTAAGCAAGTAGTTGATGACCTTATTTTTATTGTATTTATTGGACAGAAAAATGGATCTACGAAAATAAATCATTTCTTATTGTATGAAGAGTTGGAGCTCAAATCTATATAAGGTTTTTCCCATTCTATTTGTAACATGGATTGGAATGGTTGATAAATGAAAGTACTTGTGAGCGAGCTAATTCCAAGTTTTGGAGAACTTCGTCTTTCATCCATGTAAGTGGTGTTTTTACTCATGTGTAATTTTATTTGTGGATATTTGTTCTAGGGCACATACTTAGATGTTAGACATTTTGTAGGATTTTGAATGCCAAATGCAAATAAGGCCATAGAGGAGCACCTTGCTACACTAAGGGAGTTTATAGTGATATAGTTAAGTCTTATCCTATAATTTCTAGTCATCTATTTTCAAGATCACAACATTTCACATGCTATATTCAACTATTAGGTGTGTATGTATACAATGTTGGGGTAAGGAGTTACCTTACACTTGCTTTGAGTAGTGGATCTTAAGTGATCCTCTCCTTCACTTATCTTGTAAAATCCTAATCACTAAAGTCTATTGTTGAACCAAGTTTAGGTGTTTAGAACAAGTCACATGGCTTCCTATAAATTCTTGAATTTTCCTTTTGAAATTGTCTAAGTGACCTCATAGCCCAAGTAGGTGAGAATTTGGTCTCCCTTTCACTCATCACCCCAAGCCCATCTCAATTTTTTTGGTCTTTTCATCTACATTGTTGTTAGGTTCTCTTTACTCTCCCTCCTACTACAATAAGTGAGCCTAGTTAACCCTTAGAGATAACCCCCCCTTGATTTAGGCCAAAGTGAGAGGAGAGTTGGTGATGTGACAATGGTCAACTTTCTGAGTTCCATAAGGCTAGCATCCATTTTTAGGACTTAAAGCTAAAGATGCTAGTTTGTGTGGTAACACTAGGGATCTCCTAGGTCCACAAAACAAGGGTGTGTAACCACTTTGGAACCCCTTGAGTCCTAGGATTGTGGCTAATGGATTCTCATGGGACCATGTGATGGGTGATATGGATGCTATGTTGACTAACCATTATACATGTAAGTCATGTAGTGCTCTAATATAAGTATATGCCTTATGCAACATTGTCATATTGACAAGCTTGAGTTGAGCATCATCTACACCAATGGTTTCAAGCCACCCACATCATCTAATGTGGTTAATCTAATATTACTTATAACATGGTATAATAGGCATTCACTTGGCTTGTGTTTTGTGTTTTTGGGAATTTAGTAAGAATTATAACCATGTGAAGTTATAAAGAATGCTTTAAAGGGTGGTAAGTACTTGTAGTTTGAACTTTTTCATTTTTCGATGCTTATGAGATGATCTTTAAATAAAATACGTAGATAACTTATGTCACACTAAGCTTTGTTTAGGTAGGAGTTGTGAGAGAAAAATTTCCATTTATATGGATTTAATGTTTCAAAGTGCAACTAATGCATGGGAGTTGTGTGTAACAACTCTCTCTTGGAGTTTTTACTAAAGTGAGACAATTTTTCTACAACAGAGACCACAATATAATCATCTCTAAAATCTATTGAACTACTAGAGAGAGCATGTTGTATTATTTTTTCATTGGTTGGATATTCTTGTGATAAAGAGGATTGCATGGCAATGTTTTCAAAACCTTTATAAGATTTAGTAGTACCAACATCTTCAACATGCTTGCCAACTAAATCCTTTAAGTTGATGTCATCTTGGAGCTTTGAAAAATGATTATAAGGATTTGAAGAATTATGATTATTATCCTTGTTACATCAAAATCTAACACCTCCACATGATGTAAAGTCCCAAGCATCAAGGGGCTAATTCTGAGCAACTTCTAAAGGCTACCCACTGTCACCTTGATAGCTCTTCCTCTCTCTTTTGGTCGGTTCGTCTCCAACTCAAGGGGAGGCTTCCTTAAAAGGTAGGATTGCTAAGGATATGGAGTGGAGGCTATAGGTGATGTATGAAGAGTAAGCCTTAACAAAACATAGGTTATAGCATATGGAAAAAAAAGGAAAATTGGAAAAGGAAATGGGAATGAAATGAAATGCCCTATCAATCTATAGGCTAATGGAGTCACGAAATATTGCATGAATGAAGGAACTAGTGTGTGAAAATCAACTACTTCGGATGGCTACATGGTAGAAAGGGCTAGTTTGCCACATTCAACCTTTGGGATGAACCAACTTGTTGATACATTCATCATTTGGGTGTATACTTAAGGTAAAATGAACTAATTTGATGCAATTCAACCTTAAGTGTTTGCTGGAAATTAATGTGAAACTTAATCTTGGAGAGCTTAGGGTGCTACTCATCAAATAAATTTGATGCTGCTGTAAATAAAACAAAATTATAACAACTAGGAAAGCAAGAGGGACAATCTCCTCACATTGTTTTACTTCTAAATGAAAAAATGATTTCATTAATAGGCCTTCAAATTAAAATGATAACAAGAGGTTTTCTACACATACTTAACAACAAAATTGAAGAGCATATACATAACCATACAAAAAAGTAGATCAATGCCTCACTTCTTCATTAGTCTTCTAGAATTTGATATACAAGGGAGCTCCACATCAATCATTTCCAAGCTCTACAGTCTCCGATCTCTTCTCTTTCATAATCCTCCAATTCCCAATTACCCTATTATAAATGAAATGGAGAGAAACTCCTCTTTATATAAAGAACAAAATCTCTCATACAATAAAATAAATTTATCTTTCTAACTCCAGGACAAGTCAAATAAATATTATAATAATGGAGTAGTTAGATATCTCTTCAATCCATGTTTGATCATGTTACAACATGTGGAAACTAGCCTCTCAAAGACAATTCACCCTCATCCAAAAATAGTAGTAGTATGCACCAAATAATGTTCACGAAGGGGACGCACCACCAAAAATAGACAAAATCAAGTCAAATGCCAAATGTCCACATCGAATGTGCCCTCCAAGAATGTGCATGCATGCAACCACTCCACATGTGTGAATTACAAGGTAACCAACTCCATGGATGAATGTGCAAGATGCCAAGTGGATGGAGCGCTCCACAACAAAGGATGTGCTCAACTCCCCAAAATAGAAATTAGATCATCTCTCCACAAGTGCACCCTCCAAGGCAATCCAAAAATAGTAAGAAGAAACCTTCCGCAAGTGCACCTTCCAAGAATAATCTCTAAAAATAGAAAGGAGACCAAGTACAAGAGCATGCCAAGCCACACATGTGACTCTCCTCATGCGCCATACACCTCCCAATAACAACCTCCATAACCACTCCAATTAAAATAATATATACATGCCAAGTCAAAATGGTGAGGGCACTAGTCCCCGGGGTGTAGAATAGTTGGTGATGGAGTGTGTTGTTAAGGCACTCCATTATGTGAAGTCACCAGTTCGAAACCCTCAATTTACCTTGTGTGTCGTGCGAGGGGCCGCGTTGGCATGCTCGGGGTTATAGTGGTAGCATTCGGATAACACGACCACGTGTCACGTGAGTACATGCCCGCCTGCTCTCTGATTTCCCCAGTTGACAAAAAAAGAAGAAGGTGAGGGCACTCTCCAATGAAGGTCAAAAGTGCCAAGTGTAGCTGAAATATCCATGCAATAAAGATGAGAGAGAACCTAGGAGAGGTGCGCTTGAGAAAAATGTGTCATGTAACTACCTCAACCACCCAACAAATCATAAAATATTCTCCATGTGAAGTGCACCCTAGAGAAGTGTGCCAATTTCTCTAAGAAACCAATAAAGTATTGCATACCTTGAAAAATGTGCCCAAGAAAAGGGAACACCACTATAAAGCTTCAACTGAGTCCAAATAGCCACTTCAAGTGTGACAATGAAGCATATAAAGTAGGGTGTCAAAGTTACTAACCTTAATTTGGATAAATTAGATTAATTTAACCATTGAATAGTTAAATCAAATTCAACATGTGTGCAGAAAGTTTAATGCACAAATATAACCATAGTATTCCTCTCAATTAGTCACCAACACATTAAATCACCATGAACATGTGTGCCTATGAGGAGTGCATTTTGATAAAGTTTTGTACCATGTAATTAAAATATGTTTTCCCTAACAAAACCCCTCTATGATAACAACAAAACATAAATTCCAACCTAAAGTACACCACCACTAAGGGGTTATTAAGTCAAAATCACCATCTAACTTTGAGAAAATGTTATATCACCATCAAATCATAATGTAATACCTCCATTATAACTCAAACTTAGGAAATAACATATCAATGAGGGTAATAACATCATGAAACACACCCCCCCTAGGTGGTGTCTAACAAATGTGGCATTTAAAAGTTAAATCACCTAGGAAAATCTCGCAAAGTCAACATGAATCATTCCACCATAACGACATCATAAGAGAAAGGGACATAATAAAAAGGCTCCCATCCAACCATCAAGTGTGTCCCCCATCACACATCCAATATATAAGGGCCATGCAGAACACCCCTCCTGGAGCCACTAAATAATGCCACATCATCGTGCAAAAGTTACTAGGAAACTTCAACAATATTGAAACATATATCTTCAAACCATCATCATCTAACCCCTTGGGACGTTAGAACCATCATCCATATCCAAGATAAGTATATTTACCAAACCACCATAATGAGATAGTATGCTCCACATTCATTAAAAGTGCAACCAAGGGTTGATCAACAAGACAAGTATATGTGAGAAGACCACCAAGCAACAAGCACAATTACCATCCAACCAAGGAGAAGTGAGACTCCCCAACCCAAAGATTTCCATCTAGTGATAATTTGCAATGAAGAGAAAGGGCTCCATGAAGATGAATCCCTCAAGTCAATCCAATGACTACAAGGAACCAACAATAAATTTCTATCAATGTGATGAAAATCAGAAAGTGGAACCTCATACGAGATAAGTTGTAAGAATCCTCAATATTACAACCATCTACATTAGAATGAAGGTTTCTACCGATATGTGCATGCATAAATTTTTGTATCAATACAAGACTTTTGATCAGGTTGGTAACCCTATAGACTAGATTACATTTCATTATCTGAAACATGGAACTGCCCATGTTATTTATCCTATGTTCACAACACATTACTTGACATGCCCTATGAAGCATTTGAACTTCTCATTCTACTATGGTATTGTTAGACTTGAGTCCCTAAAAAATCACAAATTCCGAGACCACATTTTTATGAGTTTTCATCCTTATGAGGTGTTTGGTGAGATCTAGATCAACAATGTTTTATATGTTGATCTATTGCAATTTTCTTTCTTTATTCTTAACATAATGCATTAGCTACAATACGTTCATTGTTCCCTCTTCGATTCAAGCTAGTTCTCCTAGGCACATATATGAGATGCAACATTAAGTATGGAGGGTCGTCTTTTGACATTGTTCGCAACCCACCTTTGAAGAAAATGAGAAAGGCTCTTTACCAACCAACAATCCACGTACAATAAAGAAGGTCACATGTATTAATATTTTGGTCAAAGGTATTAATATTTTGGTTATATATATATATATATATATATATATATATATATATATATATA
>JZKD02S1673156.1:259870-287230 GCA_000966675.3 Picea glauca | reverse complement strand
TTTTTTTTTCCTGTTTTTTCATAGACAAATGAATGCTATGATACAGAGGAGGAAACAAGTGTCACAAGTAAGCAAAACTAGTTCCAGCAATGGAACATACCTATGCTCAAAGAAAGGATATGCATGTGGGAGATGGACACTTGGGGGAATGTTCCCTCCTAGGTATAGGGTGTCAAATTGCGAAGGATATAAATGAGGCTCTGTTTGGTTGAGGATGCAAAAACTGCTGAGGCAAATGGTTTATAATGCAAAGAGAGAACCGACTAAAGGCTCAATACTGCAAGCAAGGGCATGAGATGAAATCACAACTTAACGCCAAAAAATGTCCTTTTTTATGACATTTAGTCTACTTGGTGTGAAAAAGGGATAAACTGTGCTAAATAGACGTCCTTTCAAATCCAATTTACAAGTGTGAAAGAGACAAGTTCACTTGGAAATCTTTTCGCTTTTTGAAGATGAGTTGGAAAAGAGCTTAAATTAAACTCAATTGGGAGTCCTCTAGGTATAAGGTAGCATGTTTATGAGTGATAAATGAGGCTCAACATAAAGTCATGTACTAGCTATAAGGTACTCATGATCCTATGGAAAAAATCTCTGCATGGGCACCAAATAAAGTAGGGGATCTAACTAGGGCACCCATGTTTATTAAGTCTCTACCACTTGATAACGACACTACTTATAGCAGAGGGAAGGTTTTGTGTCGCAACAATCGGGTTCGTACCTAAGGCATAAAAAGTGTCAGTTATAGGACAATGCAAAAATTCATGATGGAATGGATAACTATCCTATATGTTGGGTAGTGAAAATACCTGCCCGTGGTGACGAATGACCAACATAACGTTGAAATCCGCAAAAAATCCCTGGTGAAAGCTACAAAAACCAACTCAATCCACCTTTGTATTAGTCCATTAGGAGAAAAAATGACTCAAAACTATAGAAAGTGGGTAAAAACTGTTATAAATAGTAACAAAACAAAAAATTACTGTCATTTGACTTTTTACCCAAATAGTGAAAATTAGACCAAATTACCTCCAAGATTCAACTGGTGATTTCCAGAGCGTCAGGTGACGAAATCAGAAACTGTATGGACCAAGTAATTCCTCTTCCCCTCCTCTTCCTTTCTAGTGGATTAAATTTTTAAATTAGGTTTCAAATTTTGAGTAAATTAGGGCGCAAGTTGGGTAACTCGGTGTACGCGGGTTGTCATTTATCGGGTCACGTATACATTGGGTTATACGTGACTGTGCAAACTACAGGGTGCGTATACGCAACCCTATACGTGACTGTAAATGAAGCAACTCATGTATAAGTTCGTAATCAATAACTTCTATGGTTGCTAACTCAAATTTTGACTTTTATCTGGCAGGATGGTGCTAGAATGGAGGGAAAGAGAGCATGAGGAGGTCTATGTTGTTGTGGACAAAGATCTGGGGGCCCAAATGGCCTTGAAAATATGCGGCTTCTATAAATTTTGGGCACTCAAAGGGATGAGGGCCTAGGTGAGGTTGCTTGTCATGGGTTACTGGGACCCTGACAATGAAAGCTTCAACCTCGATGGGAAACCATTGAGGATTGAAGTAGAAGATATCTACTTTTTGACTGGATTATCATGTTGGGGTGAGGTTGTAAACCTAAAATCACGGTGAGTAGGGAGCGGAATGAAAATAGAGGAGTACATAGACGCCCACTGGGTAGCAGGGACTCCAAAGGTCGGGAGTCAACTCCCCATCCGAGCCATAAACAATCTCGGCCTCAAGATTGTTGTCCTCATGTTGACCAGGATCACAGGCTTGGCTTCGTTGCACTAGGCATCAAGGCCGCTCATGTTCTGTGTTGTAGAGTACTTGAGACCCACAATATATGATTGGTGTACCTCACTACTGGCTAATATGAAGATCCAGTTGATAGAGTGCAAACAAGGTAGCAAGAGTAACTTTGGGTTTTCCTCTATCTTATGCAGTTTCTTCTTCGAGCGGGTTCCAGGTTTTGGACCTCTAGTCTAGATTCTTCCGAGAGGACCTCGCAATCCAGCATGGCATGGTGGACTGAGGTAATGAGATGACAGGGGGGAGGTAGGGTGCCCACACCCTACAATGAGTATTTCTTCTAATGGTGGCAATGACATGTCATTTATCTGGATGACTATCCCTATGCAGGGATCGACTTCAGAGGGGATCCGAACATGCCACTCCCACCAGGGACCGCCTACGAGGACATGAGTATGTCAATGCTTTTAAATATTTCATTTTTTGTATTTTTGTATAGTTAAACAAAAATATTTTTGGATGATGCTTAAGTACTAACTAGACACTTGTGTAATGCAGACGTAGGTCCGCAACGACCATAAGGGTTTCCTCGACATCATCGAAGAAACCGGGGAGACAAGGCGACGGGAGGAGAAGTTGAGAGAGTCTTTCAAAACATGCAGGGAAACCTGTCTAGTTTGACTCATAGGATTCTGATGGTTCAGGTAGAGGATCTGTCGGAATCCATGCAACGACAAGTGGTTGGTGTGCCCAGAGCTTGGGTGCGACTCTTTCGACATATTACAAATGTCATAGTTTGTTACCATGACACACATCCGGTGCCACAGGCGTAGATGTCCTGGATGTTGTAGTATCAGATGTATATGTGTATTGAGGGTATTAGACCCAATTTTGTACTATAAATACCATATTTTTTTAAATATATATAAAACAAGGATCTTCAGCTTTACTTATATTTATAATGTGTACATTGATGAGATGGTTTTCTTTGCTTTAGTTATGTGACAAATGCCAATCTAAAACAAAATTAACATAAGCATCAGACACATGATTAGAACTCCTAGGAATGTGATAATAGGTAATAAAATCAAACTGTCGTTCTAAAAGGCGTACTCGTAGGAATCATCAGAGTAAAGTAGGATCATGCACGTGGTAACTGTCGTTCAACTAACATACTACTAACTGGGAATCCAAGCAAACCTCTAAAGAGAGAATACCATGTGAGATAGCATTGCGCAAATTTTCTATAACGACGTTATATTTGGCCACATTATTCATGGATGGCCCTAGGCACACGCCACTTGAAGACACTAATAGACCCTCGAGTGAGTAAATCACGCAAGCGACGAAAGCCAAGTTCCATGTATGATGAATGGCTTCGTCTGCGAATCCTAGGTAGACTGAAGACTCTGTTGACATCTGCCAACCAAGGGAAAACTCGATAAGCAAGATGAAGATGAAAAGAAAGGGAAAAGATATATACACTAAATTACATTAGTATAAAAAGACTTCCGCCTGAGTTTGGGGCTCAAGCATAATATATTTTCAAGTAGAGCCCATTCCTGGGCTCAACCAACATATTCCCTTCATAATGTTCTAACTCATAGCCTCCTTTTTCTAAGAAACGTCGCACGATATAAGGACCGTGCCACATGGGTTTAAAATTGCCTTCCCTCAGTGGTTCTTTGGTTTGATCATATAAGAGGACCAAGTCACCCTCAACATACAACTGAGGATAGACAGACTTATCGTACTGGACCTTGACACATCTTTTGTTCACCTCGATAGTCGTAGAGGAATCTTGACGCTGCTCGTCAAGACTCTCTAGGTGTACAAGGCATCGCTCGAGATCAAAAGTGTCAGGTAGGAGCACAACTGCCAAATTAAGAGAAGGGATTTCACATTCAATAGGTAAAATCAACTCCACACCATTTACTAACTAGAAAGGGGAAAAACCGGTGGCAGTCTTGACTAAGGTTCGGTATGCCCAGAGTGCGAGATATAGCATAATGTGCTAGTCGAACTTACTCTGGATGACAAATTTTTGAAAAATGGTCTTGAGAGACTTGTTGATGGCCTCTACTTGTCCATTTTCCTGGGGGTAATAAGGACAAGAATGACCATGTATAAACCCCAACTTAGATGCTAGTTCTTCCATCATTTTATTTTGAAAGTGACTTCCATCATCAGTGACAATCTCACTCGGGATACCGAACCGAGTGATAATTTGATTGAATACAAAGAAGGTGACAATCTTCCTGTCATATTTAACTGTAGGCCTCGACCCACTTAGTAAAGTAGTTGATGACCACGATAATGTGCTAATGCCACCCCAGCTGAAGTTGGGTTGCAATCCATGAAGTCCACCCCCCACTTGGTGAACGAACCGACAATAATGATTGGGTGAAGAGGGGATAGATGCAAGAACATTTTCTGAGTGAACACCTAGCAGGGGTGACACTTCTTAACTATTTCAATACAATCTTTAAATATAGAAGGCCATTAATAACCGGATCACAATTTTTTTTGGGTTGTTGCAAGCCTAGATAGATGACCACCATAAGCCCCACTGTGGCAATCATTTAGGACTGACTCAACTTCTCCATGAGTTAAACAACGATGTAAGATATTGTCTATTCCTCGACGATACAAAGTGTCACCGATGATAGTATAATTCTTAGCTTGGTATTGTACATGTCGTCGGTCATCTCGTGAGAGATGTTGAGGGAACTTCGAAGTTTGAAGATAGAGAATGATGTCTCCATACCAGGGGTCGGACGATGAGACAAGAAAAATGTGTTCATCCGCAAACGAATCAACATGGATAACATCCTCATCTAATCGTGTAAAATCAGATATTAACTCCGCAAAGACTAGTGATTTCTTGGATTTTGCAGAAGTGAAATCGAGATCAAATTATTGTAAAATGACAATCCATTTATTATATTTTCCCCCTATGATACGACTGGTAAGGAAGTATTGAAATGGATTGACATCGACAACCACAATAGTCTTGCAAAGTAATATATAATGATGTAAACATTGGACTGCGTGAACAACAACCAAATCTAGCTTTTCAACGTGAGAATAATTAAGCTCATGACCGATTAAGTTTCGAATAATATAGTAGATGACGTGTTCGCGGAGCTCATCATCCACCTGAACCAAAACCATACCAATAGTCTCCTCAGACGCGGCGATATAAATCAATTAATCCCTAATGTAGTTAGGAGACTTCAATAGAGATGCCGATACCAAGGCTTTCTTCAAAGCATCGAAGGACTCCTGGGCTCGCTCATCCCAGATAAAAGGGGTGTCCTTCTTCAAAAGATGCATGAAACCCTTAGTGATATTGGCATAATTTACTATAAACTGACGTAGAAATTTATCTTTCCCCTGTAAACCTTGAAGTTGTCGAATAGTGTGTGGGGGAGGCAATTGAAGTATTGGCTCGACCTTTAATGAATCTACCATGATCCCGGTCTCAGAAACTAGAAATCCCAAAAGACGACTAGACCTAACACAAAATATGCACTTGTGAGGGTTTAACCGGATTCTATAGTAACAACATCTTTCAAAAACAAGTCGAAGGTGTGTAGCGTGATCCACTCTCTTACGAGAGTGAGCAGCGAGACCGTCAAGCTAAGATTCAAATATATGCTTAAGATCGTGAAATGCGAAGGTCATGGCACGTTGGAAGGTTGCTTCAACGTTTTTAATGTCGAAAGGCATTTTCCGGTATGCGAAAGTACCCCAAGGAAAAGTAAATTCCATCTTGTGTTGATCATCAGGTTTAATTTGAATTTGGTTATACCCTAAAAATCCGTCCATAAAAGAAAACACTTCACTTCCCGCACACTCGCTGAGAATCTGATCGATGAAAGGTGTCGGGAAGTTGTCTTTAGGACAGGCATTGTTTAGGTCATGAAATTCCATACATACATGGATAGTTCCTTTCTTTTTATTCACATCAACGAGATTGGATACCCATTCAGTCAAGGGAACCAGGTAGATGAAGACAACATTAAGTAGCTTCTCCACCTCTTCCTTAATAGCAAGGACATTCCGGGGATTGAAAGCTCTAAGATGTTGTCGAACAGGTTTAGCATCTGGATAAGTTCTAATCTCATGCTCGACAATACGAGGGTCGATTCCTGGCATCTCTTCATATGACCAAGAAAATACATCTCATAATTCTTTGAAGAGTTCGTTGTAGATCAAGATTTATTCTGGCAAACAATCCGCACCGATATGTATGTTTTCAATCCTGCTAGGGGTACGAGTGATATCGATCGTGACGGTAGGAGAAATACTCGCCATATTTCCTTCATCATAAATGTCGTGTGTATCAAGTGGAACTACGACGTGATCGACTATCTCACTCAAAGTATATTGAAAGTCATCTTGTTCAATTCTTTCAAGATCTGGGAGAAAATAAGAGCAGTGATGCATATCATCCCAAGGTTTGTCGGAACCATTCAAGGCTTCGATGATAGTGTTGTCTGAAGGCAAAGTTCCATCTAGGCAGTCATGCGAACAAGAAAACGAAGTGGCCCACATGGGCCTAAGAACAGGATCCTGCTCATCCGTCGGTGAGGTAACATGATCGAGATCGGTGGAAGAGTCAAGAACAACTTGATACGCAATCTCCACTGTCGATAGTGGCATGTCCATTCCAGCATGCGACTGACCTTCACAAAACGAATTCGGGGAAGGTAGGGTCCATGGATCACTAAAATAGGAAGTGCGGAAAGGAATGGACCTTCATGTCGAAACAGGCCTACTGGACATGGTGTAAACGTGGTGGCTCAGTGCTGTGAAGTTGAAAGTACCCATAAGGGAAGAATACATTCAGACACCGACATTCTTAGTTTCCAGCTGAGAATTGTTGATCACAAGGATGGACGGTCCAACAGATACATTGGGACTAGCCTACACAAAGGATAACTGGTCAATCATCACGATCTTCTCTTCATGAGGAAAACAAAGAGTACAAAAAACAGACGATACAACGACGACCATAGCATAGGTCCAATTGTGTCCTAGTAACAAGTTATAATAAAGAGGCACATCAACTACCTCGACCTCCACCTCTATCGTCTTCCCACCTAACTGGACCAAAAAGGCAGGAAGAATACCGTGAGGGCGGAAGGAATGACCGTCAAAAGCAATCAACATATTCGATGATTTAGAAAGAGTCAGAGAACCGAGATCTTTCCAACAGATCAGGGACATCACACATGTAGCGGCGCCTTCATCAACAACCGTGCGTTTGATGGTATACTTTGAGTACCCCATGTGGATTTGGAATGCCACATGGTAAGGCAAGCGAGGCTTCACATCTGTGACATCAAACTTGATAACTTTCGAGCCACTAGGTTCTAGAGCTCCTAACATAGATAGTAATGCATTCCTCTGTGAAGGACATGTCTTGAGTACCTCCAAAGCTGACATCGCACAAGGGGTTTGACACAGGTCCTCAACAATAGAGTAGTTCTGGGTGGCTCTAGCATTTGGATTGTGGGTAGAGCGCTTGAGTACTCTTTTCGGAATACGAGGCAGTGGCTTTGGTTTTTCAATCTGTAAAGTTGTCTTCGGAGGAGGAGGAGGAGATTCTAGACCAGGTATAGCTTGTGAAGAGATATAATCTCAAGATCGAGTGGCTACATTAACTTTCACATCGGCCATATAGATACACAAACAGTCGTCGTCTTGCAATGATGGGTTTTGACTCCCACTAGTCACATTTCCGGTGTTTGAGGAGCTTGAGGCCATGTGATGGTTATGTGGAAAAGGATTCGTCAGCACGACGGGTGGTAGAGATAATAGCCTCGCAACTTCCGCAAGTTTGGGGCGTAAATGGGTAAGTTGATCGTTTGTGCAAAGATTACAAGTTTATTTCACCTTACGTTTTTCTCTCTTGCCCTCTCCAGTGTTATTATTTGTCTTTTCATTATTACCATTGTCCTTAGGTTTATTATTATTTTTCTAACCCTTATGATTATTACTTCCTTTCTTCTTATTCTTGCCTGGTTCTTGGTTACCATTTGGGCCGACTGACGATTGCACATAATGTACATCCGTCGACTGAATGGGATTGGAAGACACAGACGAAGCTATCCCTCCTGCAGACTGGTTTAGAGACAACTCTTTCAAATGGCTTGTCACCGAGTTTGTGGATTTTACATTGGCAGAGCCTACAATGCCATTGGCATGAGGTCCTAGCTTTTGTCTAGGGTCATAAGTTGATCGCGGTGCGCCCAGAAGAATGTGGTATAACATCCCAGACTGAGCATATATAAGATATAACTACTGGGCTTTGTAAATCACTTCTTCCTCAGTGGTGACCCTAGATGTAGCAACATCCTTCGAGATAGGAGGCTGAAAGTACTTGAGAAACCATTCTAAAAGAAAGGTCGAGGGTATGGAGGTCTTAATAAACCTCTTCCATCTACGAAACTCCTGGATATGATCCAAAATATGAGTGGCGGTGTCCTAGTGTAAAGTCGACAAAAGTTCTAGACCAACATCGTAACAAATCGACAATTGGAAGTGGTTAAGGAAGACCAATACCATCTGACTAAAGGTTCAATATGCCCCCCTAAGTAGCTCGATATACCATTTCGCAGCGACCCCAATGAGGGTGCGTTGAAATAATCTTAACTGAATAGAATTGTCATTAAGGGAATTCGATGAGCACCATAGGTGAAAGGTGGTGACGTGATCATCGGGATCCTTCCCATTCTTACCTTCGAACTTTGGGATGTCTGAAGGAAGCTTGGTGGGGACGGGGGTCCATGTAGGATCATGACTCACAGGTTTGTTCATCAACTTAAACAAGTCTGGAAGATTAAGCATGGCCAGAAAAGGGAGACAAGGTTGCGACATCTGGCCCAAGCTCCCTGGAAAGATTGTGTTTGAAGAATTGCAGCCCATCTAGGGTTCTGGTAAGCACCATGGCCCTGTCCGGGATTGTAAGACCCTCCTCCGGGCTGATTCATAAAAGGTTGGTTGGGCATCATTCCAATAGGAATATTTGGATGGGGGTTATAAAAATTTCCCCCAGTTGAATTAGATCTGGGTTGGGGGTTTCCCAAAGCGTGAAACTGACCTCCTCTGTGTGTGAATCTGGAGGATAGAGATGTATTCGTCATGCCAAATGTATTGGTTGGAATCGACACTGAGGAGGTAGGGGTATAGGATGGAACTTGAGCAGAATCTTGTCTGCCAGGTTGGTTGTTCCACCCAGAAGCAAGAGGATTAGACTCGGGGTTAAAAGCAGGAATGCCACCAAACAAAAATGGAGTGTAAGGAGGTGTAGTTCCCCCAATCCCAATGCTAGAATTAGGGCCAACAACTGGGATGGCATTCAAAAACTGCGAAGTAAAGTTCAGAATACCATAGGAAAAATGACTAGAGGCCATAGGGATGGACTAGAAATTATAGCCCGGTGAGTGACCAAGAGACCAAAAAGGGTTCGAGGTAAGAGATTGAGCATTCACTATAGGTCGAGCCATAGTAATTATAGGTGCTTATGGAACTACAACCATTGTGGTTGTAGGAATCGAAGGGGTGCCATTAACTATAGTGGGTGTGGGAGTCGAAGGGCTCCCAGTGTTCTGAAGACTAGGTTTAGTACTCATCCTTGTAGAATCACAAGTCTGAACAGTGGAGGTGTGTGTACCATTTCTAATAAGTCTACGCCTTTTAGAAGAAAAAGACTCGAAATCCGGTGGTAACTGTAACAAGCGACATGACCGGCGGGGATATTGGTCCGACTCCACGATGACTTAAGACTCTAAAGACAAAAAATAAATCCTAAGGTCGACTAGTAATCAAAGAGCACACCAAAAATCAAATGGCCAATATGCACACAAATGGGGTAAAGTGGATGAAAGTGACCTCCCTCCCTAAAGAAGGTATGTCTCGCCCAAGAGGGGCCTGAGACTCCCTGCTAAAGATTAGAGGTAGCAAAATCAATTATAAGGGCCCTCGTGGGCTTAACAACCAGTCGGTCAGATCCCCTCGGAGAGGTAATCCTCCATAAAGGTTGTGTGTTGTCTGACTCTTATCTGACCCAGGGTACATGTAGAATAACACATGTAAGTAACCTATGTGGCACGTAAATCAAGAAACTAAGCAACCAATGTATAACCAATGCACAGGTGAGCAGTCGTAAGTCAGGTCCACCGTATGGGTAGGGTAGAAAAGCCCGAAACCTTAAAAGTACCGCCTCTCACGGAGGTAAATGCACTAGCAAGATCCCTAGATACGAATAAATCCCTAGAAATATCTCTGATGCTAAGAAGGTATCAGGGGGATATCCCTTCAACCAACCTCGCACGACCCCGTGATTAACTTCGGTGTGAGCAGAGACTTCTGATATTACCAATTATATAATGGATTTCTCCACTCCCTTTGTCAGACACATATGTTGATTTAATTGCCTTGGATAAGTTTACTCACAAAATCCTATTCCAAGGCACTAAATCCTAAGCTAGTTTGTGCACCCTAAAAAACAAAATCGTGACTAATCAATTTTAAATTATAGTGTTAATTTTAGTGGTTGTGATTACTCCAAAAGGTATGGTAGTGAAACTCGTGATGTTATGACTCAACACGAAAAGTAAATATGAATATAATGCAAAGTCCTAACTTCAATTTTTCAGTGAATGATATGCTTCTAAAAACAAATGCAATTTTCAATTTCCACTCTGCAATTCTGAAGTAAAAATGCAATCTTTCATTACATGCACTAAGATAATGACAAAAGACTCAAAAGATCAAAATGCCAAGCAATGAAAAATGCCTAATATTTTTGTATTTTCAATATAATAAAAATGAAAATGCATGGACTGAAAAGCAACTTGATATATAAACTCTACTATGTATAGAAATATATAACTCAAGAAGAATACCAAGGAGAGAAACACTGAGCCCAATGTACAAGAACAATAAAAAATGAAAATGTGATGAGAAAGACTCCACCCAAAAATTCAACCCCAGACAGGTTTCCTGTCATCCCACAAGCACTTAACAAGCACTACAGAGACCCAAGAAGACTCAACAAACATGAAATCCCACCCAACAACCACCAGACCCAACAAACAAGCAAAGAAGGATGATGTATGTGACTGTTCAAGGAAACAGAACGTATGTACACAACTTGCAGAGGGACAACCTGTGTATATACACGACTGTCAAGCCAAAAACCATGTATATGTTTCAAAACAAGGCCAAGCAAGGGAGAAGGCTGAAAAACTCAGACCCAGAGTGAACATAGGTTGTCAAGCAATGATACGACAAGAAGTGCAATAGGAACGAGATCAATCTAAGGATAAAAGTACTCCAAACCCTAAGAAATAAGATTCAATCCCCAATATGGTCACCAATTCAGTTACGAGGAAAATCTCTCTATGGATAGGGTAAACCACAATAGATGGAAATGACTGTAGATATAAACTCTATTCTCAAGTATGCTATGTAAACAAATATTCTAGCAAGACAAGATAAAAATTTCTACCTCGTCTAGACATTGGATGAAGTCCACCGTTGAGCACTTGACCCAAAGAAATATATCTGCAACTAGTCCTCAACAATCAAGAAAAGCAAGCATATGGTGATAATAAATTATGTTAGCACATTTGATAGAATAATCCATTAATAAACATGACAAATACGCCCATGTAATAATAATTCAAATATTTTCAAGATATCAATTGGACGGGAAAATAGTATTTCTATTAATAAGTGATCAACAAAAGTGAAAATATTACAGACTTACGTGTCGGCACGGTTTGGAACCGAGAAACTAAGTTCCTTCTAGCTAGGCCTCCACCACTTCAACCCTTCACTAAAGGCAAGCTCATAAAAGAGAAACAGTGAGGTTCTCAATCAATAAGGGAAGAGCTTGGGCGCTGAACACTGTGTTCAGATTTAAAGGACAAAGGGATGCAGACTCAATATGAAATAAATAATTTCTCCAGAGTAAATTTTCTCTCAAAGTTGAATTCTTTCTCCCTTTTCCATAGCTCGGAATTGGCCCATTTATAGCCTTCAAATGGAACTGAAGGGTCGATTCGGAACGTTTCCAGTATATGGAAGGCCAAGGATCATAGATATCTTGTCGTGACATAGAAACCCGACATTAATTTTCATTTTTTGGCACAAATCCTGATGTATGCGGTTTGTAGTGGTGCAGCCTGCATATACACATGTTGTATAGTAGGCAAGATGCGTACATGTGGAAAAAATGCATTTTTAGATCTGGGATTTACAAACAGGGATGATAAGTCTGCATGGGGAAATGAACAAAGGCCTTCTATGCAAGATTTCATAGGGTGAGGCAAATCTTGCTATAACACTAAGTTGGATCCTTCAGGAAAGAAGGGAATATTTGTTGGATACTATGAGATCTCTAAGGGATTCAAAATCTACATACCAAGATACCATAATATTGAGATCATAAGAGATGTATCCTTTGATGAAGATGCAACACTCAAGAGATCAAGAAAATTCCAGCTTGAAGAAATATATGAAGAAGAACCCGTAGCTCCTAGAGTTGCAAAACCCATGAAGTAAGTTGCATTTACCCTTGATGATGAGATTCCAGAAGATCATGATATGATAGAATATCAAGAACCTCCTCGTATGACTATCTCTTACAAGAGAAAGCCAGCCTGGGCTAGAGAACTCATTCGGGACGTAGAAACTTATGGTGCCCCAGAAAGAACCATGAGACAAAGCAAGAAGCCTAAGCAATTATCCAAATATATGGCCTTGATGTGTGATCTCATAGAGAAGGAACCTACTTGCTTTGAAGAAGTTGTTCAAAAGAAAGAATGAATGGACGCCATGACAAAAGAATATCAGTCCATTATGAAGAATGAAGTGTGGGAAGTAGTTCCAAAACCAAAGAACAAAGATGTGGTATATTCCAAGTGGATATACAAAATAAAACATGCAACAAACAAAATTATTGAAAAACATAAGGCAAGATTTGTGGCTCATGGATTTTCTCAAAAGGAAGGTATTGACTATGAAGAAACATTTTCTCCTATAGCAAGATACACTTCTATCAGAACCATCATAGCTCTTGCAGCTAAAATGAAGTGGAAGTTACACTAGATGGATGTGAAAACAATTGTTTTAAATGGTGTTATTGAAGAAGAAGTGTATATAGAAAAACCACAAGGGTATATAGAAAGATTCATGTCTGTAGGTTGAAGAAAGATTTGTACGGGTTGAAGCAAGCTCCTAGAGCTTGGTATGGCAGAATTGATAGTTTCCTGACAAGCTTTGGATTTACCAAGAGTAAAGTTGATCTTAACCTTTACTTCAAGGTTATGAATGATGAGCCAGTTATATTGCTACTATATGTGAATGATTTATTCTTGACAGGAGAAGAAAATCTCATCATAGATTGCAAGAAGAAGATCGCTGCAGAATTTGAGATGAAAGACCTAGGCCCAATGCATTATTTCTTAGGTATTGAAGTATGGCAGAGACCAGAGAAGATATTCCTTAACCAAGGGAAGTATGCAGTTGAAATACTGAAGAGATTTTACATGTTGGAATGTAAATCCGTGACCACACCCATCGAAATGAATTTGAAGCTCTTGGTTGATACTTCGTCAGAGTTGGTTGATGCTACTCTATACAGACATATTATTGGATCGTTGACATATCTGACGAATACCAGGACAGATATATGATTTTTTGTGAACACCTTGAGTCAGTTTCTGGTGGAGCCCATACATGTTCACCTTGTAGTTGCAAAGAATGTTATGAGATACCTTAAGGGTACGATGGATTATGGTCTTTGTTATACTGGAGATCATGACTTCAGACTGTATGGTTATACTGATTCAAATTGGTATGGAAGTTCTTTAGACAGAAAGAGCACTTTAGGATGTTGTTTTAGTTTGGGGTCAGCCATGGCTTCATGGAAAAGCATGAAGCAATCCAATATTTCTCTCAGCACAGAAGAAGCAGAGTACATTGTAGCATGTTTCACCAGTTGTGAAGCCTTATGGCTTCAGAAGTTGTTGAAAGGTCTGTTCGATATTGAGATAGAAGCCACCGCGATACTATGCGATAACCAAATTTGTATAAAGATGATAGAGAACCCAATGTTCCATGATAAGTCGAAGCACATAGAGATATGGTACCACTACATTCGTGATATGGTGCAGAGGGGAGTTTTAAAGCTCCAATATGTTGGCACATATGAAAAGGTTGCAGATGTGTTGACCAAGCCTCTGTTTGATGTGAAGTTTGAGTACTTCCGAGACAAGCTTGGTGTAGTCCGAAAGGACCTCCCTTGAAAGGGGGAGTGGTGTTGATAATACTATGGTATTCTGAACAACATCGGGTAGCTCCTTTAGGATTTTATATCCTAGGGGATTGATCATCCCTGTGAAGATCCAAAAAGTCCGCTAAGGATGGTCTGTCAGAGTACCTGTGCATTTATATGTCAGCCGTGGTCAATAGTGGTAGCTCAGTTAGGATTTTATATCCTAGGGAATCTTATGGTTCTTGGGCAGATCCTGAAGGTCTGGTAAGGACGGTCTGTTAGAGTACCACATGGTAGCTTGTTAGGATTTTATATCTTAGGGAATATTATGATTCCTAGGCAGATCCTGAAGGTCCAATAAGGACGGTCTGCCAGAGTACCACAAATATTATTGATGCACCTGCCTCATTTTGTTGCCATATCTTGATGATGTTGTTCTAGCTTCGTGTTGTTGTTGATGATGTTGTTCTAGATTCATGCTATTGATGATGTTGTTGTTCCAACTTCGTGTTATTGATGTTGATGTTCCAGCTTCATGATGATGATGCTACTCCAGCTCCATGATGTAAACGATGATGATATTGATGATGAGAAAAACTTCCGATGATTTATAGATGTGCCAATGAGTGTTCCAGATGTTGATGATGATGTTTCCCTCTCCTTCTCTTGATGATGTTGTATTGAGTCATGTCAGTATAATACCCTTCTCATTAAGGGGGAGTGTTGAAATATTGTAACTTCAAAGAATATTCTAATTATATTTGAGTTATTATTGTATAGATCAAATCCCCTTTTGCAGATTGATCAAGTTAGGTCTTGTATAAGATCAAATCCCCTTTTGTGGATTGGTCAAACTGTATTTGTATGGTGGTATTTGTAAAGTCGGCCCTTAGTAATTATAAAGTGGTTTTAACCACTTCTAGGAGAAATCAACTTCACCAAGTGAAGAGACACAACCCTAGCGCCACCTCACAACTTGTATTTATATGTGAGGATGGTGTCTCATTTGTACACACTCGCTCACTCATCTAGTGCGCATATCTTGAAGGTAGTTGCAGTTGCAGGAAGAAGTCTAACAAAGGAGAAGAGAGGCACATGCTTGGTCTTGGTCCTTCTTTGGAGTTTCGGTCTTAGTCTTCGCATTGTATTGGCAATATATTATTGATGAATTTTTGTTGGGTTTTCTCCCCCATGAGGTTTTCCCAGGATAAAATGTTGCATACCTTGTGATTGTGTTTCTTTCAGTGATCATCTTTATACTATTTTTTTGGAAATGCATTGAATTCTCATGAAATTTAGAAATAACCTAATAACAACAGTAACAAATTAACAACTAGGGAACCTCACTTATTGCAATGATTTTAAGTTTGGGTTTTGTTGGTAGGTGGATCAATATGTTAAATGAGTTAGGATCGGATGAAGGGGTATAAGACTGACTACACTTCTTCAATCAAATAATAATCAACATTCCATTTAATCAAGAGCATTCATATTGACAAATCTGACGAAGTGACAATTGAATATAGAAGAAAAGAAAGAAGAAACACAAATTACAAGATAACAATCTGTTACTTGCATAAATAATATTTTCAAGTTAAAAATAATATTTGAAACTTGAAACCAATATTTGAATGTAATTGTTCCTAATAGGTTGTGTAACAGTAAGTAATTCACTATAAAAATAATTGAACATGGGTGAAATCAATGCATAACTTCAAATGCATTCAAATAACACATATAGATGAAAAACATAGATAAAAAGTCAAATCATCAGTATTTTTGATTTCCTTGAGTATGAAAATGTTGCATGCAATAAGAACTATGCAAATATACATATTTTCCCTTCTCTTTATTCCAAAAGATCCCCACTTTGGCCATCTCTATTCATCCTCTTTTATAGACAAAAGTTACATTTAATTTTCAGATCCCAGATCCTAAATCACATGTTCAATTATGATTACAAAATGATATACACAACTCTAAATGGACTCTAAGATTGACTTACATCGAATGTAAGCAAATAACTAACCCAGGATCCTAGGTGAGAGATCCTTTATCTTAGGATCATATCTTTGACTCAAAAAGATATTACATGATCCTAACAAAATGTGATCTAAAATAATATCTTGAAGACAAATTTATGGGAAAATGTAACCTCTTAATCTCCAGCCTAGATTTGGTCTTTTGTGGTCCATAGTGTTGAGCCTATTCACAAAAAAAAAACCTTTGAATCTCCTGTTGTAGCTTTGAGTACAATGCCAATCAAGTATATTTTGATCTTCTTTTTCCTGAGCCTCTTTGAAAACTTACACAAATTTCTATGCTTCTCAATCAACTTTTTAATTTTCCTCTGTAACTTAGAGTTATGTACCTCAAGCTTATGATCATGTTGCTTTAGATCATCAATGATTGTCTTGGAATCCTCTGACCTATGCTCTTCAGACATATCCCATGTTTCAAAATTGAGGATGTTATGAGATTACCTGTAATTGTTCATTACCATTTTTCTCCCAAAAGACAAACTGGGTTGAGATGAATTTTGGTCGGCGTATTAATATCATCATGATGCTTCGACGCACCAATTTTGAGATAAACTCAGTTCACGGTTTTAGAGAAAAACATAAAATGGTTGTAGGTGATGGTGGCTCATTTCTCAAAAAATATGGATTAATTTGACTTGGAATTCACTAGGTTTGTTCATCTTACTCTAATGCATGTCCCCTCCAAATTTCAGAGAGAATGGGTGCACAGTTTGAAAGATATGGTAAAATCAAATTTCTACTGGAACTCTAAACTCCTTGTAACAAAATAATGAAACCTTTGCTATCATTTTGGATAGGCCTTGATTTCTATAACCTATAAGAAACCATAAATCATGATCCTTGATTGCATAAACTTGCAAGAGTTTAATGTCTTTTGATGATGACTTAGAGATCGGTCATAACTCATGCATGAGATCCCTTCACACGTTTATATATTTATGGACCACTGGTAGGGTATTTCTCCTTTCCTTCTTGAGCCATGTATTCAGAATACTCTGGCTCCAATCCATATGTTGATGATCCTCAATTAGAAATTGGTTGCATAGGTCTCTAGGAATTTCCTTCTTTTTAAACCAACCCTCACTGTTGATGGGTAAACCAAAAGCTGCAACAATGGATTGTTTTGAGACTTGAATGATAAGGTATCCCACTTAGGTCTGAAACCCATAGAAATTCTTGGAAAATATTAAAGAAATATTTGTATCGTTCCCCTAAAATGCATAGCACAATCTATGCCATTCTGCTCGAAATGAATTATTTCCTGATGTATGGAAGAGCTTGTTGCAGCTCAATTCGCTCTAGTTCTAAATAGAGAAGTTGACCGCTCCTGTTGTGTATCATATTGTCGATCACAACTCTGTTGTGAAAACTAGGGTTTTGTTTCTCTGCAAATGAGGTTAGAAGAAAACCTGCACAAAATGATTAACACAACAGATTCTTGCTATATGTGAAATAATTAAACAATCGCTCTCATTTGCCTTATCACAACATAACATGAACTCGTTAAATTTTTCCCAAATGATGACATTGAATGAGTTAGATCATAATTGACAGGTGAGCTATCATTTTCACAATACGCCTGCACGATCTAAATATGTTGTCACAATATCTGGATCTTGAAACACACCTTTAGTCATGATGTTTTTTGTGCGTTACAAGAACATCATCATTTTTGCAGCGGACCTTGTTTATCCCTTAGAACTTGGGAAAAGACCTTTAATTAAAAAAAAAAAGGTAAATCAAACTATATCTGATGTAACACATTTTAACCCATGCAATCACTTCTAAGCATATCTTATAAGAAACAAATGAAATCAAATTTAAGCAAAGGTAATGACACCAAAAATGACCAGTAAGGATCAAATGTACAACAAACAAGAAAAAAAAATGGCTTAGGAAAAAACTTATGAATGGATAGGCTAGACTTTAGGAGTAGGAAAGAAGTTATGTAGTTTTAAGGACTAACATTGGCTCCATTTGGGGATAATGTTCTCCTTGTGAAACATTAAGGACTGCAAAATTAGTGTCATCTTCCTACGATGTAACCTGCAACTTCTCATCATGTTGTAAACCAATCTACTCTGAAAGAAAATCATTTTGCACGATGGAAAACCAAACTACAAACTGACATTGAAAAATCACTATTCTGTATTGTGCCTTGTCTCCATTGGGATATGGAGTCATTATTTATGTTGATCTACTGCAAACCAACTAACTGAAAAATAAATGCTTGGAAAGCCAACTTATTTATATACACTTCCTATTCTAATCAGTCGAATCCAACTGATTATGTATAAGAAGAGTTCCAATGCAGCCAAGTGAGCATTTGACTAATGAAATGATTTTCTTGTATGTAGTTGAATGAGAAAGTGCAAAAATAATGCGGCATTTTCAACAAAAAATCCATGGGTAGCTTATACTTAATGTTGCAAATAAGTGGTATGTCACAAGCTACAACATTGGAGACCTTTGAAAAAGAAGACTCCATCCAAATGGCCACGGGATCACGAAAAACATGATAAATGTCCAACTGTTGTAAAAAATAAGGCTATTGTTAAGGCTTAAAGAGACACATCTGTATATAACCTTCTTCACACTCATCATACATGGATTATTTACTGCACATTTCATTGTAGGTTGATATACCAATCTTCAGCTGATCCAAAAGAAAAAATTGTCACTGTATTAAATCTATAACCTTAACAACTCTGTTATCCTCTTGGTATGTTAAAAACAGTTCATGAATACCAAATTCATCATAACAGTTAGGGGAAAAAAGATTTCCTAGAAACTATGGGCATTCCTCACTAATTTTATCATCATGTAGATCATCATAAACTTTTTCTTGTTGAATAGAAGAACTAAAAAACATTCGTATAAAAGTGATTCTTCTTCTACATCTTTACCATCTTCAAGAAAAACAAAATTTAAATGATCAATAAATCCTTGGTTTCAAGAAAACCCCTGACAAGAAATTGATGGCATAACATCTTCAATATCATTATAAGAAAACAAAAAATCATGATCAGTTATATCAACAACAAGGTATCTTGGAACAATAGCTTCCTCTTCAACAAATTGTTCACTACCCTCAGTAAAAAAATTCTCGTGAAAATCATCAATAACAAAATCAACTTTTCGATCATACCTAGAAAAGTTATCCTCTATATATGGAGAATCATATTGTTGATATAAATTTTCTACAACTATGACAGCAGGAAAATCAGATTCACTAAGATAAGAATAAAAACAAGAATCTGAAGACGGTGTATCAACATTCTGAAATAAGTGAAAACCAAGATCTGATCTTTGTTTCTTATAACCGTTCTCATGTTCATTTCGGTCTGATTTTGAAGTTTTCCACAAGTCTGAAGATTGTCCTCAATTTCCTTAGCATCTGTAAACATTTGTTGTAGGGTTAAAATCTCCTTTCTCCGAGGAATAAAGTTAGATAAGGATGATGACGAGTTGCGGTGTAAAACATCGTAGCAACAAGTTTAGATGATCGAATATCAATAGGCATACTGAGATAAACGTTCTAAAATCTCTTATTAAAGTTGACAATAGTTTCATCCCTCCTCCTCTTCATGGCATAGAATTCAGAAAGGTACTAATCATAAGATTTTTTCTCACCCCAATATCTCAGGAAAAGATCCTGAAAATATGCCCATGATCCTATTGAATTAGCCTTCAAGTTTCTAAACCATAGCCTATAATTTCCATGTAAATGCTAGGAGAATGTTCTCACAAACACATCCTCATGAAAGATTTCAAATTTGTTTGTGAAACATTCAAAGGCTTCCATGTGTTTCTCAACTACAACATGATCTTCTCCATGAAAACTAGGAAGACACTATAAAATTAGGGGAAAATCGTGGAGGATAAATGGTAGCTTCATAGGTTTGTAACCCTCTCGAATCTTGGAATGAACTTTAGTGAGATGATGACAAGGTACAACAATGATTGTAGGAGGTAGTGAATCAACTTCAGTATCAACAGGTTTACAAAATGGGTTATCATAAGGAGGAATTGAAATATGGACATCATGATCCTCATATGGTTTAGATGAAGGAAATGGATCAAGATCAACAATGCAAGAAGAGGGAAAATCCTCTTTCCTCAAGGAGGAATATACAACAATAGGTTTATGGTAATCTGAGTATACAAAGCATGGGATAATTCTTTTGACATGCAACGGGAAAGATAGGAAATAATTTATAGAAAAACAATAAGCTCATGGAGGAAACTCATAAATTGATACCTAGTCTTTCCCTTCCACCTTTTCATTTCTATGTTAACAAGGCTCATCCTCTAGGGGATTCTTTTGATCGTGGAGTCTCCAGGTGAATGATATGTAGTCACAATTCTTTGTCTAACTCTCATTCACCATCAAGAGCTAGCTCTGATTGTTTTCATTCTCCCAGGGAAATATTTCTTTGTTACTTTGTTCCCTGGAAACAGTGCCAAAAGATGTGATCCCTAAAGTTGACCCTTGACTGCACGAGATCCAAGCTAGGGCACCTCAATTATTGCAATAATTTTAAGTTTGGGTTTTGTTGGTAGGTGGATCAATAGGCTGAATGAGTTTGGATAAGACAAAGAGGTATAAGACTGGATATACTTCTTCAATCAATTAATAAGAAACAATCCATTTAATCAAGAGAATTCATACTGACAAATCTGTCGAAGTGACAATTGAATATAGAAGAAAAGAAAGAAAAAACACAAATTACAAGATAACAATCTATTACTTGGATAAAGAAGATTTTCAAGTTAAAAATAATATTATAAACTTAAAACCAATATTTGAATGTAATCTCCCCAAATAGGTTGCTTAACAGTAAGTAATTCACTGGAACAATTGCTGAACATAGGTGAAATCAATGCTTTGCATAACTTCAAATGCATTCAAATAAGACAGATAGATGAAGAACATGGATAAAATGTCAAACCATCAATATGTTTGATTTCCTTGAGTATGAAAATGTTGCATACAATAAGCACTGTGTAAATATACAGACTTTCCCTTGTCTTTCTTCCAAAAGATCCCCCCCTTTGGCCATCTCCATTCATCCTATTTTATAGACAAAAAGTACATTTAAGTTTCAGATCCCAGATCCTAAATCACATGTTCAATTATGATTACAAAATGATATACTCAACTCTAAATGGACTATAAGATTGACTTACATCAAATCTGAGAAAATAACTAACCTAGGATCCGAGGTGAGAGATCCTTTGTCTTAGGATCATATATTTGACTCAAAAGGATATTACATGATCCTAACAAAATGTGATCTAAAATAATATCTTGAAGAAAAATTTATTGGAAAATATAACCTCTCAATCTCTAGCTTGGATTTGGTCTTTTGTGGTCTATAGTGTTGAGACTACTGACAAAATACACCTTTGAATCTCTTGTTGTATCTTCATTTTGAGTAAAATGCCAATCAAGTATAATTTGATATTCTTTTTCCCGAGCCTCTTTGAAAACTTACACAACTTTCTATGCTTCTTGTTAGCACTCTATAATTTGCCCAAGGCTATGGAGGCAGTCACAGAGGCAACATCAAAACCAATTTGAGTCAGGGATCTATCCCTTCGAGACTCAGAGAGGGATCTCTCTGTCAAATTTAGATTTGTTTGAAATAGGATATTAGGCTAGTTATGCAGAACAGGGTTTGTTTTTTATTTGAGGTGTTTGGATGAAATGATTGCTTTAGAATCCCATTGGGCTATGGGGTATGTGTCAAAACTTAAGGTCAGATAAACAATTGTTAAAGGGATTTTTCACAGGGATAGATAGCCAAGATACTGGATCGATTAATATAAAATGTGATGGAAAGTTAGAACAGGTGAGAGGTTCATTTAAGTAAAGAAGCATTCAAGAATTTCTTTAACTCAAAATCAGAAGAATAACATGCAGACTTATAAAAGGCTAGATACAGAGTACCCGAGGTAAATTCTATTATTTAACTTCCTTTTAACAGTTTGAATTAGAAAACAAGGTGATAACATAGTAAGAAAACATTAACATAGCAAGAAAAACATCACCAATGTCCAGACACAAGAATCTTGTGCATCAATTCCTTTGTATTACTGGTGAATCTAAAATATGACAGAGAACAACCTTTCTAGGTGCAATGATCAACAACCCATTTTACATTAAAATCATCTCAATAAATAGGAGATATACCCCAACAAGTTGTGTCAGTCGGATTTAACCGCCTTGGCCAAGAATAGCATTAAATCCCCAAAAATCTGGAACTGCAAATTTGGCCGAATTTCCTGAAAATAGGGGTATGCTCAGTCATTGATTTCTCCCAATCAGTGACACCTGTGAAAAAAATGAAGGAGGTTATTGTATATTATCTTGTTTGGAGAAAAAACCTCCTTCAGTTTCTCAAATTTCGATTCCACCTCGCTGAAACAGCTCCCGCAGAATCAGGACTGTAACAGGAAAAACCAGAAATCCAAAAAATGAGGCTGAAAGACAACCTCAATTCTCCCAACTGGTGGCACCTTTGAAAAAATGGGAGAGGTTTTTTTTCTTCAGACCGTTATGAACAAAAACCTTTTTCGGTTTTTTTAAATTTCATCTTCATTTTCCCAGAATCCGCTTCGCAAGACGAGGTGTCAAAACTAGAAAAACAACCATTTTTTGAAAATGGGTGAGGGCAGTTTTGGAGAGGTAAGTGGTATTCCGGAGCCCCCCTGAGGTGGTAAGCAGTAAGTGGTCTGGAGTGGAGGCGGTGTTATGCAATGCATATATGATACGGTGGGACAAGGACCACTGGAAAACCGCCTCATTCAGGACCCCCCCCCCTCACCGTTAAAGGCAGAATGGTCGAGGCGGTCCGGAATCACTTGGAGACCGTCCATCTGCGTGCTGTCATGATGACTGTAGAGCTGTTGGCAATTTTTAGTCCCCATTACGGACCCCCCCCCCCCATCTTTAAAAGCAGAACAGTCGAGGGGGTCCAGAATCCACTGTCATCCATTGATCTACGTGCCGCTAGATCGACCGTCGATCTGAGCGCGTTCTTTATTCTCCAGGTGTGAATGTAGAAAAAACCTAGGCTTAATGATTTTTGTGGGTTTTGTGCGCTAATTCCCTTGCTTTTGTCTCCACGGGGTTAGGAAACACCACTTAGCGTCAACAATCATGAATTTTCTTTTCTTTTCCTTTCCTTGAAAATAATTTGCAGAAATGAAATATTATTTGCCAGCCAAAATACATCCGGAGTGAAAATTTTCCAGTCAACAGATGATCCTATGAATTATAGGGTTATAACAGTGGCTCCACCTGGGGATGGAAACTCTTTTGGGAGGTGTCAAGAACCACTGAACTATGAATATGCAGACCGATGCTTTATTCATTGGGTTGTTCCCAAAATTATTCTGCAACCAGTACCTGTTTTGATCTTTCAACGGAAACCAAACCGAAATGAACACTACTAAAAAAGAGATGCTCGGAATGTTGAGCTTATTAACATTCTCCTACCTACCCTATACTACTGATAATTTTGTCGTTCTAAATGATACAATAATGCCAATGCAGCCAGTCAAGAAACTTCTCTACTAGCTCTACTCTTTCAATATTTTTAATCAATATCAGAAATAGAACTTGCATAGGCATCATGAAATGCCTTTCATACTGATCTTCATTACAAGGAGCTTGATAAACATGACAGATAACATAAATACCGAGAATGCTTTGTGGCTCTGTGATGAACAATTTCTCCATATAAATAGCCACTGGATCAAGATAGACTTGACCAATTACTGGATATTCAAATTTAACCAACTCAACTTCATGATTTGATGTCGTAGTTATGCTCTTTGCATCCTCATGCACTTCCTGAAATGGCTGCAAATGTTCTGGTGGGTCCTGAAATGATACTTCTGCTGAACACGTCCTTGTAGTTGACTGCCTGATCATGTCAATATCATAACATCCTTTCAGCCTATAGTTGGATGATGGAAAATGGCTTTGACGACACAAGTCATCCAACACATCATCTATAGGGTCATAAAATTATTTAGATAATGGTGCCATTGGATCTATTGGTACTTCATGGCTTACATTGTGACTTTCAACTAGAATCTGACCAAGATTCCCCCTCAAAATTTGAAATGAATTAAAGCACAAGGACCATGAATCAAGATGGATCAACTCATCACTTGTTTTGGGCTTCATGATTTCATCTGAGGTTTGACCTTAAAAAAGGCTCAAGGGTTGGACTTCTGGATCAACTTCCATATCAACAATGGCATCTTCAACTGATTGATCAGCGAATTTTTTGTCTTCACTATTTACAACTGGACTAGAGTTTCTTTTCATAAATTGAAAAGATGAGAAACATAAGGGCAAAGTGTTTCCACTTACTCTAAGATTTTCTGCACTTTGATCATTGCTGTCATAATTTCCATGTACATATTGATTGTCCTGCTGGGACTGCAAATGATCTTCTTCCTCCCAGTCATATGTGGCTGATTTCTTTGAACAATCCACCTCTATTTCAGCCTCATGATCATCATCATACTGATCACACTTGGGTAGATTATCCAAGTAGGGAATGCCATCAAACATGCACATCATATCAGTTGGTTGTTCCTCTRCAAGTTGAGATGGAGCTTCATCTTTGACTATGTCATGAATTGAATACATGACAGAATCATTATCCAAACCATGGTACCAAGGGTGAGCTGCAAAATGTTTGGGAACAATGACCTTTTCTTTCTCTGAGATCAATGAAACATGATGTCTTTGAACATCAAGCTTTTCTCTTATGCTAATCTTCTACATCATCTCTTCCATGCTGCTGGCCAGAAAGTCCAGTTTAGCTTCTAAATATTTCAGCTGCTCCTTTTCTTTGTTCTTTACCTTTAACCTTTTGATCAACAAGTTGGTCTCCACATCAACTGCAATGTTCTGCATTTCTTCGAGAGTTGCAGTGTTCCTTTCTCTTAATTGGAATGCCATCTCAGGATCGAAGGCATATGGGAAATGAAAGTGGGCTGATTCTGGGGGTGGCCTTATATCAACAGGCATTGCATGATATACCTTATTGAACCTTGCTGAAAACTGTTGTACTGTTTCCCTTGGCTGTCTTTTCAAATGGTCATACTCTTCTAGGATGAGAAAAACATTTCTCATGATCACCCATCAATCTAAGAAAACTTGCACAAACTGATGAAAATTGTTGCTCACAGCTGGGAGATTTCTAAACCATTTCTTGACTTTACCTCCCAATGATAGGGAAAACATTCTGATGCAAACATCATCATCTTATACCTCAAAGAGGTCAAGAAAATCCTCAAGACTTTGGATATGTTTTTCAACAGTAATATTGGCATTCTCTCCATCAAACCTGGGCAGATTATTGGTGTAATTTGCAGGGAAGTCATTGAGGATAGGAGGAAAATCTAGGGGCTTGTATCTGTCTGGGATTTTGGCAAGTATAGGAGGTGAAGCAAGAGGCTTACAACCATCCAGAGCTTTAGCAAGAGTAAGAGATAAAGCAGGAGGCTTATGTCTCACTAGGACTTCTACAGGTGCATCTGGAATGTGCACAGGTGTATGAGTATGTACATAATCTACAATTGGGGATTTGATCTCTTGAGGCTCATCAATTTGCAGATGATCAATATAAACTTCAACAATATACTTTTGATTAGGCTTAGAATAAGATACAACATAATTACATATAAAACCAAAGATGTCTTGAATGCAATTTGAGCTTGAGTACCTGGTCTTTCTAGGCTGCTTGGCCATGCTTTAGGATCTTCCTCCAGTGGAGTCTTTGAGTTGGCAATGTCTAGAGATAATTTGGAGTCGCCAGGTGAATGATATTAGCCTTCTTGTGTCTGGTCACTGTCCACCATCAGTGATCAGATCTGGAAATTTGAAGTGTGCTACTGGAGAAAGTTCCCCAGTGGAGTCACCATTCTATTAACACGCTGTAATTTGCCCAAGGCTGTGGAGGCAGTCACAAAGGAAACATCAAAACCTCTTCAAGTCAGGGTTATAGCCCTCCGAGACTTAGAGAGGGATCTCTCTGTCAAATTTAGATTTGTTTGAAATAGGATATTAGGCTAGTTATGTAGAACAAGGTTTGTTTTTTATTTGAGGTGTTTCGCTGAAATGATTGCTTTAGAATCCCATTGGGCCATGGGGTCTGTGTCAAAACTTAAGGTCAGATAAAAAACTGTTAAAGGGCTTCTTCACAGGGCTATATATCCAATATATTGGATTGATTAAGATAAAATGTGATGGGAAGAGAACAAGTGAGAGGTTCATTTAAGTAAAGAAGCATTCAAGAATTTCTTTAACTCAAAATCAGAAGAATAACATGCAGACTGATAAAAGGCTAGATACAGAGTACCCGAGGTAAATTTTGTTCTTTAACTTCCTTTTAACAGTTGGAATTAGAAAACAAGGTGATAATAGAGTAATAAAACATTAACATAGCAAGAAAAACATCACCAATGTCCATACACAAGAATCCTGTGCATCAATTCCTTTGTATTACTGGTGAATCTAAAAAATTACAGAGAACAACCTTTTTGGGTGCAATGATCAACAACCCATTTTACATTAAAATCATCTCAATAAATAGGAGAGATCCCCCAACAATTTGTGTAATTCGGATTTAACCGCCTCGGCCAAGAATAACATAAAATCCCCAAAAATCTGGAACTGCAAATTTGGCTGAATTTCCTGAAAAATAGGGGTATGCTCAGTCATTGATTTCTCCCAATCAGTGACACCTATGAAAACACTGAAGGATTTTATTGTATATTAGCTTTTCTGGAGCAAAAACCTCCTTCATTTTCTCAAATTTCAATTCCACCTCACCGAAACAACTCCTGCAAAATCGGGACTGTAACAGGAAAAACCAGAAATCTGAAAAATGAGGCTGAAAGATAGCCTCAATTCTCCCAACTGGTGGCACCTTTGAAAAACTGGGAGAGGTTTTTTTTCTTCATCCTGTTATGAACAAAAACCTCTTTTGGTTTTTTAAAATTTCATCTTCTTTTGCCCAGAATCCGCTTCACAAGACGAGGTGTCAAAACTGTAAAAACAACGGTTTTGTGAAAATGGGGGAGGGCGGTTTTGGAGAGGTAAGTGGTATTCCAGACCCCCCTTGAGGTGGTAAGAAGTAATTGGTCTGGAGTGGAGGAGGTATGATGCAATGAATATATCATACGTTGGGACAGGGCCCACCGGAAAAACTGCCTCATTTCGGACCCC
>JZKD02S1673156.1:215521-233295 GCA_000966675.3 Picea glauca | reverse complement strand
TATGTCGACCAGGAAGGAAACACGACATAAAGGCTCAAGTCCACAACGGAAGAAAGAGAAGGGTAAACAGGTCTGGATGCCAAAAACTCATTGCACGTTTTGCAACAAGAGTGGATATCAAAAGGCTAGTTGTTGGAAGCTTAATCCTGAGCTTTGTCTAAGGAAGGACAAAAGGATTTTGCATGTACTCATGAAGGAGGAAGGATTGCCAGCGAAGCAAGAGGAACATCGTGAAGGAAAGAAACCAGTCACTTGGTTCTGCCAGAAGTGGATGTCTCAACTTCATTGTATTTTGCTTCCATTAATGTAATCATTTTAATTCAGAGACAAAGAGCAAGCCGGGTGGCCTATCCCGAGCTTGTTGACTGGTCAGTAACCTTTTGGGGACCAAAAGGTCTTATTCTGGGGAGGTGTGATCCGAAATCGGATTCAGAAGCCTGATAGGGCTTGAAAAATGCTCAAAAATGGAAGTGCTCGGAATGTGACGAAACCTGTGCCATTGCGTCTGTCTCGTCTTCCTGATTCCGGTGGTATATTTACTTTGTCAAACGGAGTCTGTATGGAGAAGATATCACATTCTGTTCGAAAATTCAAACAGGCAAAAAAAATTGTTGACTGTGCAGTCTGTACAGTTCGTACGGACGCTGACGTGGCATGTCCGTACAGGCGACACGTGGCAGGTTTGTATAGATGACACATGGCGGCTCCATGGAGTGACACGTGGCAGGCAGATTTGGACTTTTGGGCGTACAGTTGGGCCAATCTCAAGGTGACACATGTCACCACTGAAAGGGTGACACGTGGCATGGGTGACATCAGCAGGCTGACGTAGCAAGATGACTGGACAGTACGGTGGATGACGTGGCAGGTGACAGAACCGTACGGGAAGATGACGCGGCGGTTGACGAGGCAGTACGACAATCGACAGTTGGCAAGTACGTGGTCCAATCGGTAAGTGACACATGTCATGTTTGGGTTGGTTGTAGAGGTGCCACGTGGCCCAGTCAAGGGCTGCCACGTGGCACCCCGTGATTGGTTGTGGTTATATGTAAAACTTTGTGGCTTGGCCGGGAATCGAACCCGTGACCTTCCATAGCGCAACGAACCGGCAGGGATGGGCTAACTGTCAGACCGACGGGTGGTTCTTGTTTACAATACGAAGACAATATTATTTGAATTGGGTCAAAGGTTCGAACAATGGAAAAAAGGGCCGGGGCCTAGCCCCATCCCTCGGCGTTAACACCACCGGTTCCATACACACCACACAACTGGGCGCTGCAGGATGTATTGTTAGGACTAGCCCCTGGATCACGGGCGGTTACCACGGGACCGGTGCCAACCACCAAAATGGGCGCGGTTACAACCAATAGCCACGGGTATATGTTCCAGCCCGTGGATATATGGGTGCGCCAATGTGACCGGGTGCTAGAGCGCGAAAGGGGCAGGGTCAGCGCATAGCCAAGGGCTAGCGCTCGGCCATATGAATATGCCATACGACCGAAAAAAGGGGCGTGCGTGCGGACGAAGGGGGCTTAAGCCCGTATTTTAACTATTTTATAGTTAGAAAGTGGGTTTTCTAACCACTTTTTGTTTTTTTTAATGTAATTAAGCCTATTGTTAATGGTTTTGGGGAGTTATTGGGTAGTTTTGGAGCCTAACTTCTTGGAGGAAGTTGGAGGTGAGCAACTACTTTCCCAGCTATATAACCCAGGCCTGTTTGAGGCTATGGGGACAGCTTTGAGGGCATTCAGAGCAGAGTAATGCTGAGGAGAAGCCAAGCCAAAGCCATTTTGAGGCAGAGAAGCTTTTGAGGAGGAGACGTTGTTGGATCATTTCTGGGAGCTCCAGACGTCCGTTTTGCATGTCGTTTTCTTTGCATGGTTCTAGAGATCTGGAAGAACATGACCAGATCAGTCTTGTAGCCATTTGGCATTGCAGTGATGTAATTTTGAGCTTTTGAACAGAAATAAAGAAGCCTCTCCCACAGAGAAAAGGCCCGGAGACGTAGGCAAAGTTGTGCCGAACTCCGTTATCAATCTGCGTGTTATGGTTTGCTATTAATTCTTTCATTTTAGATCTGCAAATGTATATATGTCTGTCATAATTCCTCTTCTTTCCTCATTCTTTCACTAAGTTTCTCAAATGGTTAATTAACGCATGCAAAATTAAAACTCAACCATAAGTCATTAAAAAAATCCTGACGGATCAGCTACTCACACTAAAGGAGGAACAAATAAGTCTTACTTCCATAAATAAACTCATAAGGAGTCTTAACCCCAAAACAAATTCATACATAAAGAATCTCAACCAAGGACATTCCAGAAATTTCAAAAAGGACAAAGAAAAGGAAAAGATTTCTCATCCTACCAATGTTACCATTGTGACAAGATGGGACATATTGCAAAACATTGTCCATCTAGACGAGAAGAATACAAGAATAAAAACAAGAGGTATCATGCCCATGCAGTTGAATATGAAGAGCCACACACAAAGATGATAAAAGAACGAATTGAAGACTATGTCTTAATCTCGGCCCTCTCAAGATCAATATCACCTGGTGAGGACACATGGCTCATTGATAGTGGTGCTTCCAAGAACATGATAGGTCAAAGAGATATTCTCTCTTGCCTTTCAGAAAATATTTTTTCTCAGAAAGTTACACTTGGAGATGATTATCAATACCCCATCAAGGGAGTAGGAGAATCAAATTACAAGCTTAATTCAGGAACTCCAATAAAGATGAAGGATGTACTCTATGTACCAGGTTTGACAAAGAACTTACTCTCCATTTCATCTTTATAAAATAAAGGATTCAGAGTTTCCTTTATAGATGGAGAAGTTCTTATGTGGGCCAAAGGAAAAACCATGAAAGAAGCAATTTTTATTGGAAAAGAAGAAGGTGGCTTGTATAAGCTAAAGGGTCACTCAGAAGCAGTCATGACCCACTCCATTGAGAATCCATGTGAACTTTGGCATAGAATATTAGCCCACATTAAATACAAGGCATTACCATGTGTAATCAAGGCAGTCACAGGTCTACCAGAGCTCAAGGTTGACCATGAAGGTGTGTGCAATGGATGTGCACAAGGGAAGAACATAAAGAACCCTTTTCCGAAGAGAGACAATAAAGAAGGAGTCTTAGAACTCATTCACTCAGATTTGTGTGGCCCAATTCCATCATCATCCATCAATGGGTATGTATACTATGTATCTTTTATTGATGACTATTCTCGTAAAACCTAGGTTTACTTTTTGAAATCAAAAGATGAAGTGTTTAGTAAATTCAAGGAATTCAAAGCCTTGATAGAGAATCTTTCTTAAAGAAAGATCAAGATACTCAGGTCAAATAATGGAGGAGAATACACCTCAAAAGAGTTTGTAAACTTTTGCAAAAATGTCGAGATCAAGAGGGAGCTCACCACTCCATACAATCCTCAACAAAATGGCGTAGCAGAAAGAAAGAACAAAACTATAATGGAAGCAATGAAGACCATGATCCATGATCAAGATCTTCCAATGTGATTATGGGAAGAAGCAGCAAAAATAACAGTATATGTGCAGAACAAATTGTCCCATAGTGCACTTGGGTTCAAGACCCCATAAGAGATGTTCTCCAGAAAGAAGCCAGAAGTAAGCCATCTCAAAATATTTGGCTGCCCAGTATTTGTACATATTCCAAAAGAGAAACGAACCAAGTTGGACCCTTCAGGAAAGAAGGGAATATTTGTTGGATACTGTGAGGTCTCCAAGGCCTTCAGAGTTTATATACCAGGTTACCATCATATTGAGATCAATAGGGATGTAACCTTTGATGAAGATGCAACACTCAAGAAATCAAGAAGATGTCAGCTTGAAGAAGTATATGAAGAGGAACCTGTAGCTTCAAGAGTTGCAGAACTAGTGAGGGAAGTCATAGCTTCCCCTGATGAGGAGATTCTAGAAGATCATGACATAGTATAATCTCAAGAACCTCCCCAGATGATGATCTCCCACAAGAGAAAGCCAACCTAGGCAAGGGAACTTATTCAAGATGGAGAGAAGTACAGTGTCCGCGAAGGAACCATGAGACAAGTGAAGAAACCAAAGCCATTATCCAGTTATATGGCTTTGATGTGTGATATCTTATAGAAGAAGCCTACCTGCTTTGAAGAATCCATTCAGAAGAAAGAATGGGTAGATGCCATGATAGAAGAATACCAATCCATTATAAAGAATGTTGTATGGGAAATAGTTCCCAGATCGAAGAGCAATGATGTGGTATCTTCCAAATGGATTTTCAAAATAAAACATGTTGTTGATGGAAGTATTGAGAAATATAAAGAAAGGTTCATTGCTCGTGGCTTCTCTCAAAAGGAAGGCATTGACTATGAAGAGACATTTTCTCCTGTAGCCATATATACTTCGATCAGAACCATCATAGCCCTTGCAGCTAAGATGAAGTGGAAGTTACACCAAATGGACGTGAAAAATGTCTTCTTGAATGGTGTCATTGAAGAAGAAGTGTATATAGAACAACCTCAAGGATTTGAAGTTGAAGACATGAAGACTCATGTATGCAAGTTGAAGAAGGCTCTGTACAGATTAAAGCAAGCTCCCAGAGCTTGGTATGGAAGGATTGACAGTTTTCTGACGAGCTTGGGCTTTACCAAGTGTAAAGAAGATTCTAACCTTTACTTCAAGGTTATGAATGATTAGATTGTTATATTTTTGTTGTATGTGGGTGACTTATTTTTAACTGGAGAAGAAAATCTCATCACTGAATGTAAGAAGAAGCTCGTTGTAGAATTTGAGATGAAAGACCTTGGCCTAATGCACTACTTCTTAGGTCTTGAGGTATGCCAGAGCCCAGAGAGGATCTTCCTTAACCAAGGGAAGTATGCAGTTGAAATACTAAGGAGATTTGGTATGTTGGAGTGCAAGTCCATGAATACACCCATAGAAACAAAGTTGAAGCTCCTAGTTGACTCTTCATCAGAATTGATTGATGCTACGTTATAGAGACAGATCATTGGATCATTGATGTATCTGATGAACACCGAGCCAAATATATGTTTTGTTGTGAACACATTGAGTCAGTTTCTCGTAGAACCTAGAAATGTTCACCTAATTTCTACAAAACATGTGATGAGGTACATTAAGGGTACATTAGATTGTGGTCTCAGTTATGATGGAGATGATGACTTCAGACTGAGTGGATATATTGATTTAGATTGGGCTGGAAGTGTCTCTAACAGAAAGAGAAATTCAATATCTTGTTTTATTCTGGGGTCAGCCATGATCTCATGGAAAAGTAGGAAGCAATCAAGCATTTCTCTCAGCACATCAGAAGTAGAATACATGGTTGCATGTTCTACCAGTTGTGAAGCCATATGGCTTTGGAATTTGACATTTCTATTCGATCTAGAGATGGAAGCAACCCCGATCCTATGTGATAACCAAAGCTGCATAAAGATGACCGAGAACCATGTGTTCCATGACAAGTCAAAACACATAGAGATTCGATATCATTACATCCTTGATATGGTGCAGAGAGGAGCCATAAAGCTCCAATATGTTAGCATGAATGAACAGGTTGTTGATGTGTTGACCAAGCCTCTATCTAGTGTAAAGTTTGAGCACTTTCGAGATAAGCTTGGTGTAGTCCGAAAGGAACTTCCTCGAAAGGGGGAGTAGTGTTGTGATGCCAGCCCCATGATGATGTGCCAGCCTAGTGTTGCGATGCCAACCTCATGATGATGATGTACCAGCCTCGTGTTGTGATGATGTGCCATCCTAGTGTTGTGATGTCAGCCTCGTGTTGATGATGTGCCAACCTCATGCTGTGATGATGTGCCAACCTATTGTTGTGATCCCAACCTCATGTTGATGATGTTTCAGCCTCGTGTTGTGATGATGTGCCAGCCTCATGCTAATGATGTGCCAACCTCATGCTGTGATGATGTGCCAGCCTCATGTTGTGATGATGATGTGCCAGCCTCGTGTTGTGATGATGTGTGTCAACCTTGTGTTGTGATGATGTTGTCAGTCTCATACTATGATGCTAGCCTCATGCTGATGATATTGTGTTGCGAGTCTTGTACTCTGATGCCAGCTTCGTGTTGATGATATTGTGTAGCCAACTTCATGTTGTGATGCCAGCTTCGTGCTGAAGACTCTCAGCCTAGTGCTGATGTTGATGATGCTCTAGCCTTTGTGTTGTGTTTTTTCTTCTATTGATGACAAGAAAAACTTTCGATGATTTATAGATATGTAAGTCAGTGTTCCAAGATGTTGTTGATGATGTTTCCCTCTCTCTCGCATGATGATATTGTAGAATACCCTTCTTGTTAAGGGGGAGTGTTGAAATATTGTAACTGCAAAGAGTATTTTATTTATTATTGATGTATTATTCATTAGATCAATCCCCTTTTGTGGATTGATCATGTCGAGCATTGTAAATGACCAAATCCCCTTTTGTGGATTGTTCAAACCTTAATTGTAATAAGAAAAATGAGAAGTCGGCCCCAGAATTAATTAAGGTGGTTCTAACCACCCAGAAAGAGAAGTCGACTCTGCCAGTGAAAAGACACTTTGTTTTAGCTCCTGCCAGATTGTATAAATAAAGGAGTCTAGCACCTCATTTGTTCACTCACTCACTTGATCATCGAAGCACAATTTTGGTAGCTGCAGTTGGAGAAGAAGGAAGAGAGAGAGAGGCACATTACTTGGGAGAGGATATTCTCTATTGTTTGTTTTATTGTCTTGGCATTATATTGGCTATCTATATTAGGGAATTTTTTGTTGGGTTTTCTCCCCCATGAGGATTTCCCAAGATAAATGGTGTGTCTCTTGTGATTGTGTTTCTCTCAGTGATCCTATCTATGCTATGGCTATCTAGTAAATTGAAAAGAAACCTAATAATAGCTTAAACTCTAACAATACCAAGATCATACACTACTTCACATAGGTCTCCCAAAACTTATGTTCCTCTTCCATAACTAATACGATTTGATCATACCACAAAGGTCAGATTCTCTGCAGATTGGCTTCCTCGGTCACTTCACCTGTGGGAGTCAACGGGTCTTTACACAATCATCAATCAAACCTATGATGTCGTTGTGGTGGGAGCAAGTGGTGCCGATTTGAGAGCATCCATCGGGATTTGGGAGCACAAATTCAACACAACTTGTATCATCAATCTCTTTCCTATGCGATTAAACATTGTTGCAATGCAGGGTGGAATTAATCAAAATAGATCTTATCTCCAAAAAAAAAATAGCATTCAATATAGACCTAACATTTTATAATTCAATAGATATGATCTCCATGAAGAACTATCAATTGAGGCATTGTAAGCACAAGTTTGATTTGGTGGTGGTTATGTGCTACATATCTGTACTCTATAACTTATTGTCACAAGTTTTGGGGATCAATTGATGGTCGCCTACTATACATGTTGATGTGGATCTTGGAATGAGGATATTGTGAGGACCGATTACCTTTATTTTCTACTTCCTTTAACCAGATTGTGCCATTTTCTGTCCCCCGTTGATTCTCATTTCCAAATCCAAAAACCAAGTAGTGATCGCCAAACAATTTTATGCACCTTATCCAATCGTTTTAATTGTACTGAAGATGACCATTAGTTTCAGTGAAGGAGATTTCAAAATCTAGGATAGTAATGAAAATTTGGTTCTCACAGCATGGTGATAATAGATTGAATCGGCGGTAGAAACCAATAAGCATATGAAAAGGTTGAATCACCAAAGATAATTTTGTGGATGAAGGTGATAATTACATTCTAGATAAAAATCATAAGACTATCAATAGCCAAAGTTTTGACTGTGAATAATCTACAGATCTAGGAGTTGCAAAAAGATTTATGTAGATATACAAAATATTCATAATTCTCAACATATCTCACCTCTTGGTTATTGATTTTCCAGATCGCAAATTATATCTATGATGTCCATATCGTTGGTTGCTTTGATTTCTCATTGGCCATACCAGATTGCGTGAAGGCAGAAGAGTGGTCACTCAAACACCAAATCACTCCAACTCTAGTTGCTTCTCTTTTACTAGATTCTCATCTTAATATCATAGGCTACACCTTAGCTCTCATGGAAAACTACCATGTATATCAAGACTACCAGGCCCTTAAGAACTATAAGAGGCTCTAATACCGATTAAAGAAATTGAGCATAAGAATATTAGGATAAGAAGATTGGCGGAAAAGGCCTCAAGCCATAAGTCTCAACATTGTATTCATATTAATGATACAAATATATAATACAATAATGAAACCACCTCAATTTTCTCACATCGACACCTCATCGAGAGATAAGGTAGGAGGAGGCAATATAAGAATCTAGAAACACACTTAGGATAAAAACTATATCCTTAAATGTGAAATACATAAAAGGGGTATACTAGGACTTAATGATTGTATATGAGTAAGATGATAACATGGAAGAGCTTGTAGCAGCTCAATTCCCTCTAGTTCTAAACGGAGAAGTTGACCACCCATGTTGCATGTCATACTTTCGATCAAAACTCTGTTGTGAAAACTAGAGTTTTGTTTCTCTGCAAATGAGGTTAGAAGAAAACCTGCACAAAATGACTAACACAACAGATTATTGCTATATGCGAAATAATAAGACAATCACTCTCATTTGCCTTATCATGGCATAACATGAACTCGTTACATATTTCCCAAATGATGGCATTGAATGAGTTAGATCATAACTCGACAGTTGAGCTTGCATTTGTACAATACTCCTGCATGATCAAAATATGTTGTTACAATATCCGAATATTGAAACACACCTTTAGTCATGATGTTTTTTGTGCATTACAAGAACAACATCATTTTTGCACCAGACCTTATTTGTCCCTTAAAACTTGGGAAAATACCTTTAATTAAAAAAAATGTAAATCAAACTATATTTGATGTGACACATTTTAACCCATCCAATCACTTCTAAGCATATCTTATAAGAAACAAATGAAATCAAATTTAAGCAAAGGTAATGACACCAAAAATGAACAGTAAGGATAAAATTTACAACAAACAAGGAAAAAATTGGCTTATGAAAAGACTTATGAATGGATAGGCTAGATTTTAGGAGTAGGAAAGAAGTTATGTAGTTTTAGATACTAACATTGGCTCCATTTGGGGATAATGTTCTCCTTGTGAGACATTAAGGACTGCAGACTTAGTGCCTTCTTCCATCGTTGCAACCTACAACTTCTCATCACGATGTAAACCAATCTTCTCTGAAAACAAATCATTTTGCATGCTGGAAAACCAAACTACAAACTGACATTGAAAAATTATTGCTCTATATTGTGCCTTGTCTCCATTGGGCTATGGAGTCATTATTTATGTTGATCTACTGCAAACCAACAAACTAAAAAAGAAATGATCAGAAAGACAACATATTTATATACACTTCATATTCTAATCAGTTGAATCCAATTGATTATGTATAAAAAGAGTTCCAATGCAGCCAAGTGAGCATTTGACTGATGAAATGATTACCGTGTATGTAGTTGAATGAGAAAGAGCAAAAAGAATGCGACATTTTCAAAAAAAACTCCAAGGGTAGCTTATTATTATTGTTGCAAATAAGTGGTATGCCACAAGCTGCAACATTGGAGACATTTGAAAAATAAGACTCCATCCAAATGGTCATGGGATCATGAGTAACATGATAAATTTCCAGTTGTTGTAAAAAATAAGGTTGTTGTTCTGGTTGAAAGAGACACCTTTGTATATAACCTTCTTCACACTCATCATACATGGATTCTTTACTGCACATTTCATTGCAGGCTGATGTACCAATCTTCAACTGATCCAAAAGAAAAAATAGACTCTATATTAAATCTACAACCTTAACAACTATGTTATCCTCTTGTTCTGTTAAAAATAGTTCATGAATACCAAATTCATCATAACAATTAGGGGCAACAAGATATCCTAGAAACTATGGGCATTCCTCACAAATTTTATCATCATGTAGATCACCATAAAATTTTTCTTGTTGAATAGAAGAAATGAAAAACATTCGTATAAAAGTGATTCTTCTTCTACATCTTTACCATCTTCAAGAAAAAGAAAATTTAAATGATCAATACATCCTTGCTTTCGAGAAAACCCCTAACAAGAAATTGATGGAATAACATCTTCAATATCAGTATAAGCAAACAAAATTCATGTTCAGTTATATCAGCAACAAGGTATCTTGGAACAGTAGCTTCCTCTTCAACAAATTGATCACTACCCTTAGCAAAATCATTCTCGTGAAAATCATCAATAACATAATCAACTTTTCGATCATACCTAGAAAATTTCTCTTATGTATATGGAGAATCATCTTGCTGATATAAATTTTCTACAACTCTGACAGTAGAAAAATCATATTCCCTAAGATCAGAATAAAAACAAGAATCTAAAGACGGTGTATCAACATTCTGAAATAAGTGAAAACCAAGATATATTCTATGTTGCTCATAACCATTCTCATGTTCATTCCAACTCTGATTTTGAAGTTTTCCACAAGTCCAAATATTGTCCACAATTTCCTCAGCATTTGTAAACATGTGTTGCAGGGTTAAAGATCTCCTTTTTCTGAGAAATAAAGTTAGATAAGGATGATGATGAGATGCAGTGTAAAACACCCAAGCAGCAACTTCAGATGGTCGAATATCAATAGACATACTGAGATAAAAGTTCTGAAATATCTTATTAAAGATTAAAACATTCTCATCCCTCCTCCTCTTCATGGAAAAGAATTCAGAAAGGTATTGATCATAAGATTTGTTCTCACCCCAGTATCTCAGGAAAAGATCATGAAAATATGCATGTGACCCTATTGAATTAGCCTTAAATTTTTTAAACCATAGCCTAGCATTTCCGTGTAAAGACTGGGAGAATGTTCTCACAAACACATCCTCATGAATGATTTCAAAGTTGTCTGTGAAACATTCAAAGGATTCCATGTGTTTCTCAGTTGTAACATGATCTTCTTCGTTAAACCTAAGAAGATGCTCTAGAAAATTGGGGGAGAAATCGTGGAGGATAATTGGCAACTTCGTAGGTTTGTAACCCTCTCGAATCTTGGAATGAAATTTAGTGAGATGATGACAAGGTGCAACAGTGATTGTAGGAGGTAGTGAATCAACTTCAGTATCAACAGGTTTACAAAATGGGTTATCTTCAGGAGGAATTGAAATATGGACGTCATGATCCTCATATGGTTCAGATGAAGGAAATGGATCAAGATCAACAATGAAAGAAGAGGGAAAGTCCCCTTTCCTCAAGGAGGAATATACAGTTGTAGGTTTATGGTCATGTGAGTATACAAATAATAGGATAATTCTTTTGACATGCAATGGGAAAGATAGGAAATAATTTATGAAAAATATAAGCTCATGGAGGAAACTCATAAGTTGATACCTGGTCTTTCCCTTCTGCCTTTTCATTTCTCTGTTAACAAGGCTCATCCTCCAGTGGAGTCTTTTGATCAAGGAGTCGCCATTTGAATGATCTGCAGTCAAAATTTTGTGTCTAACTCTCATTCACCATATGGGAATCCCATTTTGGCCATCTCCATTCATCCTCTTTTATAGACAAAAAGTACATTGAAGTTTCAAATCCCAGATCCTAAATCACATGTTTAGTTATGATTACAAAATGATATACTCAACTATAAATGGAATCTAAGATTGACTTACATCAAATCTGAGCAAATAATTAACCCAGGATCCTAGGTGAGAGATCCTTTATCTTAGGATCATATCTTTGACTCAAAAAGATATTACATGATCCTAACAAAATGTGATCTAAAATAATATCTTGAAGAAAAATTTATGGGAAAATGTAACCTCTCAATCTCCAGCCTAGATTTGGTCTTTTGTGGTCCATAGTGTTGAGCCTACTCACAAAATAGACCTTTAAATCTCTTATTGTAGCTTCTTTTTTAGTACAATGCCAATCAAGTATTATTTGATATTCTTTTTCTTGAGCCTCTTTGAAAACTTACACATCTTTCTATGCTTCTCAATCAACTTTTTAATTTTCCTCTGTAACTTAGAGTTATGCACCTCAAGCTTATGATCACATTGCTTTAGATATTCAATGATTGTCCTGGAATCCTCAAACCTCTACTCTTCAGACATATCCCATGTTTCAAAACTAAGGACGCTATGGGATTACCTATAGTTGTTCATTACCTTTTTTCTCCAAAATGACAAACTGGGTCCAGCTGATTTTTGGTCAGCGTATTAATATCATCATGATGCTTCGGCACACCAATTTGGGGATAAACTTAGTTCATTGTTTTCAATAATAAAAAAAAAAACATAAAATGGTTGTATTTGACGGTGGTTCGTTCCTCGAAAAATATGGATTAATTTGAGTTGGAATTCATTGGGTTTATCATCTTACTCCAATGCATGTCCCCTCCAAATTTCGCAAAAAAATGGATGCACGGTTTGAAAGATATGGTCAAATCAAATTTCTATTGGAACTTTATACTCCTTGTAACAAAATAATGAAACCTTTGCTATCATTTTGGATAGGCCCCGATTTCTATAACCTGTAAGAAACCATAAAGTATGATCCTTGATTTCATAAACTTTCAAGAGTTTAATGTCTTTCGATGATGAATTAGACATCAATCATAACTCATGTATGAGATCCCTTCACACGTTTATATATTTCTGGACCACTGGTAGGGTATTTCTCCTTTCCTCCTTGAGCCATGTATTCGGAATTATCTGGGTCCAACCCGGATTTTGATGCTCCTCAATTAGAAACTAGTTACAGGGGTATCTAGGAATTTCCTTCTTTTTAAACCAACCCTCGTCGTTGATGGGTAAGCCAAAAGTTGCAGCAATGGATTGTTGTGAGACTTGAATGATAAGTTCTCCCACTTGAGTCTCAAACCCATAGAAATTCTTGGAAAATATCAAAGTAATATTTGTATGGTTTTCCTAAAATGTACAATAGACTCTACGCCATTCTTCTCGAATGATTTTTTTCTTGATGTCTGGATGATCTTGTAGCAACTCAATTCCCTCTAGTTCTAAACAGATAAGTTGACCTCTCTTGTTGCGCATCATACTGTCGATCACAACTTTGTTGTGAAAACTAGGGTTTTGTTTCTCTGCAAATGAGGTTAGAAGAAAACCTGCACAAAATGACTAACACAACAGATTCTTGCTATATGCAAAATAATCAAACAATCGCTCTAATTTTCCTTATCACAGCATAACATGAACTCGTTAAATTTTTCCCAAATGATGACATTGAATGAGTTAGATCATAACTCGACAGTTGATCTTGCATTTGCACAATACTACTCCACGATCAAAATATGTTGTCACAATATCTGGATCTTGAAACACACCTTTAGTCATGATGTTTTTTGTGCATTACAAGAACAAGGCTCATCCTCGAGTTGATACATGATCTTTCCCTTCCGGCTTTTCATTTCTCTGTTAATAAGGCTCATCCTCTAGTGGAGTCTTTTGATCGTGGAGTCGCCAGGTGAATGATATGGAGTCACAATTTTGTTTCTAACTCTCATTCAGGATCAGGAGCTAGCTATGATCGTTTTCATTCTCCTAGGGAAAGGTTTATCCATTACTATGTTCCACGACAACAATGCCAAAAGATGTGATCCCTAAAGTTGACCCTTGGCTGCAGGAGAGCCAAGCTAGGGCACCTCAATTATTGCAATGATTTTATGTTTGGGTTTTGGTTGTAGGTGGATCAATAGGTTAAATAAGTTTGGATAAGATGAAGGGGTATAAGACTGGATACACTTCTTCAATTAGATACTAAGCAACATTCCATTTAATCAAGAGAATTCATACTGAAAAATATGACGAAGTGACAATTGAATATAGAAGAAAAGAAAGAAGAAACACAAATTACAAGATAACAATATGTTACTTGCATAAAGAAGATTTTCAAGTTAAAAATAATATTTGAAACTTGAAACCAGTATTTGAATGTAATTTCTCCAAACAGGTTGTATAACAATAAGTAATTCACTGGAACAATAGCTGAAAAGAGGTGAAATCAATGTTTTTCATAACTTCAAATGCATTCAAATAAGACAGATAGATGAAAAACATAGATAAAAAGTCAAACCATCAGTATGTTTGATTTCCTTGAGTATGAAAATGTTGCATACAATAAGCATTGTGTAAATATACATACTTTCCCTTCTCTTTCTTCCAAAAGATCCTCTCGTTGGCCATCTCCATTCATCCTCTTTTATAAACAAAAATTACATTTAAGTTTGAGATCCCATATCCTAAATCACAAGTCCAGTTATGATTATAAAATGATATACTCAACTCTAAATGGAATCTAAGATTGACTCAAATCGAATATGAGAAAATAACTAACACATGATCCTAGGTGAGAGATCCATTATCTTAGGATCATACCTTTGACTCAAACAGATATTACATGATCTTAATAAAATGTGATCTAAAATAATATCTTGAAGAAAAATTTATGGGAAAATGTAACCTCTCAATCTCCAGCCTGGATTTGGTCTTTTTTGGTCCATAGTGTTGATCCTACTCACAAAATACACCTTTGAATCTCCTTTTGTAGCTTCGTTTTGAGTACAATGCCAATCTAGTATAATTTGATATTATTTTTCTTGAGCCTCTTTGAAAACTTACACAACTTTCTATGCTTCTCAACCAGCTTTTGAATTTTCCTCTGTAACTTAGAGTTCTCTACCTCAAGCTTATGATCTTGTTGCTTTAGATCTTCAATGATTGTCTTGGAATCCTCGGACCTCTGCTCTTCAGACATATCCCATGTTTCAAAACTAAGGATGCTACAGGATTACCTATAGCTTTACATTACCATTTTTCTCCCAAATGACAAACTGGGTGAGCTTATTTTTGGTCAACATATTAATAACATCATGGTGCTTCAGCAAGCCAATTTTGAGATAAACCCAGTTCATGGTTTTCAAGAAAAACATAAAATGGATGTAGGTGACGGTGGCTCATTTCTCAAAAAATATGGATTAATTTGACTTGGAATTCACTGGGTTTGTTCATCTTACTCTAATTCATATGCCCTCCAAATTTCGCAGAGAATGGATGGACGGTTTGAAAGCTATGGTCAAATCAAATTTCTACTGGAACTCTAAACTCCTTGTAACAAAACAATGAAACCTTTGCTATCATTTTGGATAGGCCTTGATTTCTATAACCTGTAAACAACCATAAATTATAATCCTTAATTGCATAAACTTTCAATAGTTTATTGTCTTTCAATGATGACTTAGAGATCAATCATAACTACTGTATGAGATCCCTTCACACGTTTATATATTTTTGGACCACTGGTAGGGTATTTATCCTTTCCTCCTTGAGCCATGTATTTGGAATGGTCTAGCTCCAATCCGGATTTTGATGATCCTCAATTAGAAACTAGTTGCAAAGGTCTCTAGGAATTTCCTTCTTTTAAAACCAACTCTCACCGCTTATGGGTAAACCAAAAGTTGTAGCAATGGATTGTTCTGAGACTTGAATGATAAGGCCTCCCACTTGGGTCTGAAACCCATCAAAATTCTTGGAAAATATCAAAGAAATCTCTGTATGGTGCCCCTGAAATGCACAACATAATCTATGATATTCTACTCGAATGATTTTTTTTTCTTATTTCTAGAAAAACTTGTAGCAGCTCAATTCCCTCTTGTTCTAAATGGATAAGTTGACTGCTCTTGTTGCACGTCATATTGTCAATCACAACTCTATTGTGAAAACTAGGGTTTCATTTCTTTGCAAATGAGGTTATAAGAACACCTACACAAAATGACTAACACAACAAATTTCTACTATATGCGAAATAATCAAACAATCTCTCTCATTTTCCTTATCACGACATAACATGAACTTGTTAAATTTTTCCCAAATTATGACATTGAATGAATCAGATAATAACTCGATAATTGAGCTTGCATTTGCACAATACTTCTACACGATCAAAATATGTTTTCAAAATATATGAATCCTGAAAGACACCTATAGTCATGATGTTTTTGTGCGCTACAAGAACAACAACCTTTTTGCATCGGACCTTGTTTATCCCTTAGAACTTGGGAAAAGACCTTTAATTAAAAAAAATGTAAATCAAACTATATCTGATGTGACACATTTTAACCCATGCAATCACTTCTAAGCATATTGATCCAGGTGGATATTGGTGGCCACCCACCTTTTCCAACTGGCTCAAAACAGCTTTATGGCAATTTTGGCAATTTACTATTTTTAGCAGGTTTTAACTTTCGGGGCCATTTTGAGGGCCTAAATGAAGGTTTTTCAAGATCAAGGTTCTCAATGATAGTCGAAGGCATAATTGATCCCCCAAAATGAATCTCCTCGACGATACCTTTCCAACGAGCTATCACACGCCTAAAACGGAGATTGTATGCAAAAGTTACGACCCCGGGAAGTTGATGCACTAACTTACCCAAACGGGGCCCACATGACTTTTGGCGCTTCATCTCCTAGGGTTAGGTTTTTGGATGTCTAGGACTTTTGGCATTCCCGATTATTGTAAAAAGGGCTCCAGACCCTCATTGTAACCATCTTCTTGCGAATGCGAGTAGCCGTCACACCTCTTCTCCGAGATAAGTTGCCACCATTCTAGTGAGTCTTTCACTCTGTATTTTTATAGTCTCTGTACATTTCTTTCATTAATATAAATCGTGTATTATTGTATCTCTATGTTTATGGTTGCATCTCTGATATATTTCTGTTATATTACTGGATATACGCAATATCTCTGTGCATTTCTTTATTATATCTCCTCTCTCATTTCGTGCCGAAAATAATCCGGATCAGTGGTATCAGAGCAGGCTACTCTTGATCGTTTTTTAGTGCATGTCCCCGACGAGGTCCGAGTATAGAAATTTGGGTCTCGAGCTTGTCTCTCTTGAGGACAATCGCTCTCACACACCCAAGAAACCCTCAATGGCGAAAGAAAAGAAAAATGATGGAGCAGACGATCCTATCAGCATGTTGCTTGAGCAAGCTCTCACGCAACAGAGGGACGAAATGATGGAGAATTTTTCCCACATCCTTCAACGGCTACCGATAGCATCATGCGCATCTTCATCAAGCGGCCACTTTGGAGGCACCTCGCCTTTCAAGGTACATGTTAATTTTGATATTCTTGTATTTGAATGTCAAATAGATGCAGATGCCCTAGATGAATGGTTAAATCTGCTAGAAGGTTATTTCTCTGTTCATAATTTTTCTGACAAGGAAAAGATCACCTTCGCACTCCTTAAGGCTCTCCCCCATGTCAAACATTGGTGGGAAAATTACTGGGAGCAGAGTTCCACAGAGGAGTCTGGAATATACGGAGCCGAGCCCACTTGGGATTTTTTTATGGATGCGATAAAGGAACAGTACTACCATGTTGGAAACTATGAGGACCAGTATATGAGATGGACCACACTGCGGCAAGAGAGGGGCCAATTAGTTCTGGAGTTCACCAATAGCTTCCATACCTTGCGCACCAAACTGGGTATCAAAGACTCCGAACGGAATTTGGTTATGAAATATCGTGGGGCTCTACACAGATACATCCAAACTGAAATGGATTTTTTGGACATCTCATCACTCGGTGCTACCTATCAATATGTTGTTAAAATCGAGCAGAAATTTAAGCACCAGAACAAACGGGAGTTCGGGTCTGCAAATCCACAACAACCAAAGTATGACAAAGACAACCCTAACAAACAGTC
>JZKD02S1673156.1:193136-209274 GCA_000966675.3 Picea glauca | reverse complement strand
TGTTTAGGGGTATTTCTTTTTGCCAATTTAATTAAGAATTTGTTTAGGGGTATTTTTTTTCAAATGTAATTGTTCTCTTAATGTAAATTATTAAAAAAGATCAAAATAATTAGTAAATCAATTATCAAGTGATAACACATCTAGATTTAAGAGTTATTTTTCAGTGTTTTATTTGTTGTGGTGCTAGTTATGAGGGTCATGGTTTCAATCAGGTCACAATTTTAACTCGAAAAAAAACAGTGGTGCTACTGGTAGCATCATTTTCAATTCAAGGGTCAATTTCAAGGTTTTGTTTGCAATGTCTAGGGTGTGATTTCAAACAAGCTACAACAAGTTGCAGTTTTGACCACCTCCCAAAAAAATGGTCCTACAGTAGCATCACTTTTTAATTTTGGGGTTGATTTTGGTGGTTTTTACCCAAAAATATTGTGCGATTTCAAACAAGTTGCAATTTTAACCACCTCCCAAAACAATGGTGCTATCGGTAGCACCACATTTTAATTTGGGAGTTGATTTTGGTGTTTTTGACCCAAAAATGTGATATTTTTGGGCCAAAGTTCTCGTTTTGAGGTCACAGTTCTCGTTAAGTTGGTAACTTTGTTAAAATGGCTAGTGGTCAACCAAAAACCACTAGATACAATGACAAAAGAGTTATTTAAGAATCCAAAATCTCAAGCTTGGATCCCTTCACCAATATTCTCACCTTGCACCTAACAAGGGGGAATATCAATGATGATAGTCAGGCTTCAAATTTTGAAGACCTATCATAATCAAAATTCAATTAGAATTTGGTAATTCCAGTATGGAAACAGGTCTCCTCAACAGGCTATCTACAATCAAATCAACTATTCATAAGGATGTTGTTCAACACCTAATTGTGTTTAAATTCAAAGAGAGCTTCAGTGATCCTATTTGTTCACCAAAATTACCAAGGGAATGTTTAGAAATGGCAGCTATTCACTTCAATAAATTCTACTCTCTTTCAAATTTCATTTCAAATGAACCATTCAAAATCCATATTTGGCGATTTTTCAGGCATATCTTCGTCAAAGCTTAATTCAAAAGTTTCAGATTGAAGATTGAATATGATACCAGTTTATGCATTAGTTCATGTTTCCTTACTGGTAAAATTATTCAGACTTGTGATTGATGGGGGGAATGTTAGACTATGAGTCTGTAGACAATCACAAATTTTAAGACCACATTCTTATGAGTTATCATCCTTATCTATTGAGAGGTGTTGTCATTATCCACTAATTGTTTTTCAATGAGATCTAGATCTATAAGTGGTCAAATCCATATACTATATATTGACATCATGAGATGAATATAAAATGTTCATAATGGATTAAAGCCTTTTCCACCAAATTATTCTCTTGTGTTGTGTTTGTTTGTTGTATTTCTTAACATGTATTTGTGGGGATACAATTTCACCCTTCAATGTAAGTGACTCATTTGTAGCGACCTTTGGATATATTATAATGATAATTCAATGTTCTAAATTTTGTGTGTACTCATGGAATTCTTCTGAATTAATTTGGATGTAAGTACCTTCAAAGTTTCACAAAAGAGGTTATTTTGTATTGATGTAGTGGGAATACACCCCCTACCTGTTAGAGTACATATGTAGTGGAACATTCATTGGTTGTGCATAATTGGGACCACAACTATCCTAAACACTTCTTCCTCATTGCTACACCTCCCTAATTTGTCAACCAGATCATACCAGAACCCCTAGGGTTGTGCATCTACTCTCACATACCCATGTATGCTTCCCTGTATTACCAGTGAATGGACACCACTGAATACCAATTTGTACCAACCTATCCACCCCACATTTTCTTGTTGCTACTCAAGAGTCACATTTATTCCAATTGTTGTAACTCGCCTTCTACTACAACTCGCCTTCAGCTGCAACTTACCTTTTGTTGTAACTCACCTTCTATTGCAACTCGCCTTCTATTGCAAATCAAGAGAAGACCTCTCAGATCTATGGAATGTAGACACAATTCTGTACTCAGAAAAAACTCTTTGAGCTCATAATTATATTCAACAACAACACTCATTCTCCATAGCATCTTACACTGAACTCTCTCAACAATATTGTACCCTTCAACTCTAGGACCAAGGGTTAGTTTACAAATTCAGGGGTTCCTCACACATTTGCAGAGAATCATCAGTCCCACGTGGCCTTTATAAATACTTCCACACCCATTCTCCATAGTTTACAAATTCAGGGGTTCCTCACACATTTGCAGAGAATCATCAGTCCCACGTGGCCTTTATAAATACTTCCACACTCATTCTCCATAGCATCTTACACTGAACTCTCTCAACAATATTGTACCCTTCAACTCTAGGACCAAGGGTTAGTTTACAAGTTCAGGGGTTCCTCACACATTTGCAGAGAATCATCAGTCCCACGTGGCCTTTATAAATACTTCCACACCCACCTGTACGTAATCACAATTCAAAAATGGTCTTCTACAAACCCATTCCCAACTGCACACCAATATCACAATAGATTATTCTCCATTGGTATTTAAGCATTCAAAAAATGGCATTTAACTTGCATCTATTCGTGTCAATAACACAACACGATAACAATATATATAAATCCATCCATACACACATACAAGGGTTAAATTTTCAAAACCCAACTCTTTTAGTCATTTAATACAGAGTACAATACACCAGCTCTATGGCCATACATGAGGTTACAATTCATTAGGTTTCTAGGCCGAAGGCCATGGCAACCTCAACCAATTCTCTCTTTATGTGATGTTTTTGCCACGTATGCAAGATCTATTGTCATCTCCCTCTCCATCGTTACTTGACGTTGTGTTTTATTCCCCTTTTAGAAATTGTTTTCCTTCAGTTTCCCCAATGGAATCCTCGTACCCTTTCATCTTTCATCTTCTAGTTCATCCTTTTCTCAATGACTCTTCACCTGCAGTGCATCCTTTTGTCTTTCGCCCAACAATGCACTCCTCCTTATCTGTAACGTGCACAATTTAAATCTACAAGAACACGTTAATCCTCGGCACGTATCCACGCGTCTAGCCTGTAGCAACTCTCCCATCTACTTCACTGCCAAAATATGCATCATTATTTCAATCTACAACAACCTATCAATTCTTGTAGTCTGTCACATTCTATTTCCATTTGTATCCTATAACACCAATCATTGTTGTAGAAATACTATCACGTATCGCAACTACCTTCGTTAGGTCACCCCAGGATGATCGTGATTCCCTTGCATCAAACTCCCTAGGTTTTTAAGAAAGCATGTCCACATGCTTATGACGTAAACCATTCACATCTACAACTACCCAATGAAACTTTCATCATTGTTGCACTTCCAACTCTACAACCCTCATTGCTATACATTTCAATCTGCAAGAAATATTCCTCTGCTGCACATTCTTTCTTTCAACTCATTGTTGTCCCTTGTTGCACCTCTGTATAAAACAACACAATAATACTCTCATCATGGAGATTTAAAAATTTCATCTTATTTCTGTTGCAATTCACTCTCTTGTACGACTATCGTCATTGTCTCTCTTTCTTCATCATCACAAGCACTAGTCAATTTCTCCTTAGCCATGTATCACCTAAACAACTTGATCTAAGTCACGTCCCATTCAGAACATCCCACTGCTCTTTTTCATGTAGTGTACAAAGTTCCTTAGTTGTAGCAAGCCACAGATTCTCGAAGCCACACAACATGGAGTCACATGCTCACATGTTACACCTCCCTTGACTCAGTCCACAACCCCACGCACACTGCCTCAGTCATTGATTATGTCAGTGTATTCACATTCTTGACAAATTATTAGAGACATACCTTCAATATCCTTTTTCTTCATGCAATACTTTCACATTCGATCCTCAACAACCTTCAATCCTTCTAACGTTTCTTTGTGGCATGTCTTCTTCCTCATAAGATTTGAAATCTCTCTTTGTCTCTGTCGGAAACATCTTCATCAACTTCCTTATCTTCTGAATTGTAATTTCATCCATCTTCAACTCAACAGCTTCACTCATGCATCCTCCTATACCCCTTATCTTCGGCAAAATCATCTCTACTCGAGCATTCTCTTCAAACATATTCATCATTTACAACCTCTATGATTCTGCAATTGTTGTAATATCTGTAAATTCCCTCTATTGCACATCATCATTTTGTTGCATCTTATTCTCGTCCAAGTACATCATGTAAATGTGTTGAACCTGCACAGAAAATATCTAGCTATCAAATGGCATACACAATTTGCAGAGAAAATATGAGAAAAGAGAAACATGAGAGAAAGAATGGAAGAATTCTCATTAACCAAATGAATGAATAATAATTTACACATGATATACTTTGTATAACTCAACTAATGCACACTGGAGAAGAAGCCAATGCACCATAGTGGTGGTCTAGAGTGATATGGACACACACCGACAGTTGCATGAGTAAACTGCCACCTAGTCTAGTCTCTAAGGCAGTTATGGGATTTAACTGCCACCTAGTCTAGTCTCTAAGGCAGTTATGGGATTTAACTGCCACCTATTTTGAGTTAACTAGTCTCTCAATCTTCAGTTAATTGACTGAAATAGAGTGAAGTGAGGAGGAGATCAAGGAATCATGAATAATGTGCTAGTCCGGTGATAATCCCAAGGACAATGTGCATTAGTTGGTGATGATCCCAATGTGGCATCTAGACTCCACTCAATTGATCAAACTGAAGTGTGAACTGAAGAGAATATTCTCCCTAGACTATAGGAGATTGAATAATGACTAGTAAACACATGGAAAACCTTAGGAAAAATAATTCCTAGGTGTGTGTGAAGTATCTCCAACATCCCCCTTGAACATCACTATGGTCAAAATAAAGAATGGGTCCCGGCAATGAGGCCATGTTAGGTATCCAAATACAAAAGATATACTAAAATAAACGAGGAAAGAAGGAAAACCTCATGGGAAAACCTCCCCCTCAAAGTACAATTTATGTAAAAAGAAGAATTGACAGTTGCTAGGAAACCGTTTCCTTCACTCTAAGACGATTACACACAGAATGGAACTTCTTCTTAGTGAAGGTCTTGGTGAAGATGTCTACAATATGTTTTGCTAAAGGACAAAACTACAGGTTGATGATCCCTTCGTGTACTAAGTCCCAGATGTAGTGCATGTGAATCTCGATGTGCTTCGTCCACTGCCTCTGAACTGGATCTTTGTAGAACTTCAGAGTGCTCTGGTTGCCACACCAAATGATGATCGATTGATGAAACTGAATATCCAACTCAGTGAGAAAATGTTGTAGCCACATAGCCTGAATGGTTATGTTAACTACCCCTCTATACTTTGCCTCGATTGAAGATAGAGAAATAGCAGCTTGCTTCTTGCTCAACCAACAGATAGGCCCAGAACCAAGACTAAGTGAGTAACCAGATGTGGACTTGTGATCAATGTTATCGCCAACCCAGTCAGAATCAGTGAACCCGATGAGGTCCAATGTAGAGTATGTTGCATAGTGAATCCCAAAGGTGATGGTGCCATGTACGTATCGAAGGATAGGCTTTGCATCCTTCCAATGTAGCTCATGTGGCTCTTGCATGAACCTGGAGACTACTCCAACTGCATAGGAGAGGTTTGGTCTAGAGTGTGTGAGATACAAAAAGATCCCCACTATCTGTCTATACAGTGTGTTTTCCACCAGTGGAGTATCCCCACCTGATCTAGATTTTATGAGCAGAACGAAATGAATACAGATTATTGAAATATTCTTAACGCAGAATAACAAAGATACAGTAAAACTGGTTTTCTATTCAATAAGGAAATAAGTTGAAACTGTAAAATGCAACGGAAAACAATCTTGCTGGAATGGTGGCAGATTATCTCTAAGAAGAGATGTGACGGTTGCGCTCATTCGCAACAAAATCATTAAAATGAGGCTCTGAAGGCCTTTTTACAATAAACAAGAATGTCAAAAACCCTAGAAATCCAAAAACCTAACCCTAGGAGATGAAGCGCCAAAAGTCATGTGGGCCCCGTTTGGGTAAGTTAGTCGGTCAACTTCCCAAGGTCATAACTTTTGCATACGATCTCCATCTTAGGCGCACGATAGCCCGTTGGAAAGGTCTATCCGAGGACTACACATTTTGGTCTGATCTAATAAAGGGAATTTTCGACTGTGCCGATCTCTAAAAATGTTGTTTAGGGCCTCAAAATGGCCCCGCAAGTCAGGGACCTGAAAACTAGGAAAAAAACTGTCAAAATGGAAAACTGCCAAAATGAACCAGTTGGAATAGTTGGGAGGCCATCGACATCCATATGGATCAATCCTCCCCCCTTAGGAAGCAATGGTCTCCATTGCATTGAGTTCCCTCATCAGATGAGGAAATTTCTGTTGAATTTGGACCCGGGTGAGCCACTTGCCTTGGTGCAGGAGCTGCCCTGCTTTGACAACTCGATAAAGCGGGATCCTTTGTTGTCAGGTGCCCTTAGTCTGTGCTTCCACAATCTGATCACTGGATTCTTGTTGCATGCAGTCAGGGTTGAGTTTTTTTGGTGTCAACTGCTCTGTTATCTCTTAGGTGTCCAATAATGGTGGAAAATATGGACGAAGGAGAGCCACGTTGAATACTGGGTGCAAGCCAAGGAAAGGGGGAACGTTGAGTGAAAAATAATTGTCACCCACAGCCTTGGTGATGGTGTATGGCCCATACCGGAGTGGGAAAAGCTTCCGATGGGGCCCTGTAAGGCATTCTTTTTGCAAGTGCAACCAAACTTTGTTGCCCACCTAAAACTTATGTGGCACCCGGTGTTAATCATGGCGTTGCCTTTACTTGGCATTGGACTTCTATAAAATATCCTGAACATGTTGGCGGATGTGATGGATCCTCTCAATGAACCGGGTGGCTTTGTCAACTTTTGGTGGAGCAGGGGACGAGTCGGTCGAGTTGTTCGCCAGTGGTAGTGCAACATCCATGGGGCCCAATGGTTGGAATCCTAACCCCACCTAAAAGGGGTTGTGACCAGTTGAGCTATGCAGGGCTCGGTTGTAGCTATGTTGGACATAGGGAAGACTCTCATCCCATGTGCGGGGGTGCTTGGAATTGTACATGCACAGGATATGTACGATCATCCGATTGACGACCTCAGTTTGGCCATCTGTCTGGGGATGGAAGGCAGTGGATTTGGTGAGCTTGGTATCCAACAATGACCAAAGGCTTGACCAGAATGTGTTGAGGAACCGACTGTCCCGATCTCAGACAATGGTTTTTGGGATCCCAAAGTGTACCCAGATGCGTTCAAAGAAGAGCTTGGCAATGGCCTCTGTAGTGATTTTCTTCTTGCAGGCGGCCATAATCGCCATCTTGGAAAAGCGATCAACAACCACAAAAACACAGTCATTGCCCCTCTTGGTGGATGAGAGGCCTGACATGTAGTCCATCGATATGGATTCCCACGATTTTTCAGGAGTAGGAAGAGGGGTGTAAAGGCCCTGTTTCTTAGTGGTCGGTTTGGCAATAGCGCAGGCGGTGCAGGACCTGATATACTTGCCGACATCCTGTCGAAGTTTCGGCTAATAGAAATGTTTTTGCAGCATTACCACTGTCTTTTCGATGCCAAAGTGTCCTACCACCTGACTGTAGTGAGCTTCCCAGATCAGTTTCGCATGCTCGCTTGATGGAACGCAGAGATGGCCCAGACGAAACAACAACCTGTCCTGAAGATGGAAATCTGCAACCACTGAGTTTGCTCCCAACATTTGGTAGGTGGTGGAGAAGTCAGGGTCTGTCTCATAGAGGTGGGGCCATCCAGAGGTCTCATGGACGCAAAAGTCTAGCACCATGGTGAGTGCCATGACTAGAGGTTGGCTGAGGCAATTGACAACTCGGTTGGTACTTTCTATTTTATACTTGATGTTGAGGTGGAACTGTTGTAAGTATGTGAACCACTTCTGATGGCGGTCATTCTGCAATTTGCCTTGGGTCTGCGTGAATTGTAGTGGCTTGTGATCAGTGTGGATGACTATCTCCTTCCCCAGAATGTAATGTCTCCATTGGCGGCAAGCTTGCACAATGGAGTACATTTATTTGTCATAAGTAGGGTACTTATGAACAACATCTGATAGTGTCTCACTATGATATGCCACGGGGTGTCCATGTTGAGTGAGAATAGCGCCCACAGAATAGTCTGAAGCATCTGTCTCGATCTCAAAGGGATGTTGCAGGTTTGGTAATGAAAGTATCGGGGATGAGCACAAGCGCTGCTTCAATTCATCGAAGGCTTGTTGTTGGGACAAGCCCCACATAAATTTTTCCTTACCTCCACCCCTAGTTACTTGGCTGAGGACCCATGCGATATGAGAGAATCCCAACACGAACCTGCGATAGAAATTGGCGAGGTCCAAGAAGCTCTGAAGCTCAGAGAGTGTGGTTGGGGTTGGCCAGTCATGGATGAACTGGATCTTAGCTAGATCCACATGCACACCATGCTGATCAACAATGTAGCCTAAGTAGTGGACCCTGTCCATGCCGAAGGAGCATTTTTCTAAGTTTTCATATAGTTTGTGCTGCCGCAGGGTATGTAGAACCTGTTGAATATGCTGCAAGTGTTACGCCCAAGTCTTGTTGTAGATGAGGATGTCATCTAGATACACCACTACAAAAGTACTGGTGAAAGGTCACGGGATATCATCCATCATCCTCATAAAAGTTGTTGGAGCATTTGTCAAACCAAAGGGCATGACCAACCATTCAAAAACACCTTCTTTTGACTTGAAGGCGGTCTTACATGCATTTGTATGTTCTATTGGGACCTGGTAGTAGCCAGACTTCAGATCAATCTTACTGAAGTATTTGGCCCCTGTGAGCTAATCAAGGAGGTTGTCGATTCGGGGAATCAGGTACCGGTTCCGGACTATGATTTTATTCAAGGCCCGGTAATCAATGCAGAGTCTCCAGGTCCCGTCTTTCTTCTGCACTAGTACGATTGGGCTCCCACAAGGCGATGAGATGGGACGGATGTGCCCCTTGTGGAGAAGTTCTTGGATCTTCCTCTTGATCTCCTCATTTTCTAATAGAGAGTGGAGGTAGCCCGGCCCATTGGGTAGTGGTGCGCCTGGGGTCAGATCAATGGGATGCTTGACCTGGCAGTGCAGAGGTACCCCGGTAGGAGAGGAGAATACATCTGAGTGTTCTTCCACAACCTTATCCACTTGCTTCTGTTGTGTGGAGAGATCGGCCACAGAGGCCCTGGATGTGGCTGTGATCTTTCTCTTACTCTGAGAGCGAATCACAAAGAAGACAAATTTCCCGGTCTGAGAGATGACCTTCCTGCATTGCTTGGCAGAGATCAAGGAAATAGCACTAGGAGGGACTGCCTCGAGTATCTTGTACAATTTCTTGTTCAAAGTAATAATAGCACTACAAGGCCTAGACTCATATACAGCATGGCGTTTTCATAAATAAGGTTGGCCCAAAAGAACATTACAAACTTTGAGAGGAGCAACATCACACAATACCTCGTCTTTGAAGGGATTGATGTCGTATGACAGTCGACACTGTTGGCTGACGCGAAGATCGCTTCCTTGGCGGAGCCATCCAATGGTGTAGGGTTGCGGGTGTGGCGTTGTTGGCAGGTCCAGCCACTTGACGACCTCTTCTGAGATGAGGTTCTTCTGGCTACCGCTATCAATGATGAAGTGCAGTGGGGTGCCTTTTACCCACATCTATGAATGGAAAAGGCTCTTGCCTTCTTCTGGCTCATCTAGTTCATTAGGCTAGAGCTTCGTGGTAGCAACGGTGGCACTCGGCTCCATGTCAATGATTCATCTTCCCCTTTCTGGTTCTGACTCAGAGTCAGAACCCGCATCTGATTCAGAGGCTTTCACTTCAGCCACCAGTGACTTCTTTGAGCAACAATCAGCAGTGTTATGCCAAGGGCTCTTATGGAAGTCGCACCACTTCCCGGTATCCTTCTTTGTCTTTCCGGTGTCCTTCTTTGCTTGCGGATTGGACTGGTTGTCCTGATACTGTCCATATTTTCTCTGTCCTTTGTTCTGTAGGTTGGAGCCGCCCTTTCCTGGCTTTTGCTACAAGGGGTTCCCAGGCCCAAATTGTCGCGTCTTTTGTTTGAGCTTCTGCTCGATTTTGACGGCATATCGATAGGCCGCGCCCAAGGACGAGATGTCCATAAATTCCATTTCGGTCTGGATGTATCTATGCAAAGCACCGTGGTACTTGAGCACCAGATGTCGCTCTGAATCTTTGATACCCAGCTTGGTGCGTAGGGTATGGAAGATATTTGTGAAATCTGGCATTGCTTGGTCTGTTTCTTGCTGCAGTGTGGTCCATTTGGTATACAATTCATCATAGCTTCTGACAGGGTAGTATTGTTCCTTAATAGCATCCCTTAAGGATTCCTAGGTGGTCATGACTGTAAATAATGAGGGTTCCTCTATTTCCTTTTGCTCACAGAAAGTTTCCCACCAATCTTTGACATGGGGAACGGCTTTGAGGAGCGCAAAAGTAATTTTTTTCTTTATTTGAAAAGTTATGGACAAAAAAATACCTTTCTAGTAGATTCAACCACTTTTCTATAGCATCCACGTCTATCTAACCTTCAAATATAGGAATATCGAAGTTGATTTGTACCTTGAAGGGGGCAATGCCTCCGCCCGAGGAAGATGCGTCGCTTGTTGGTAGCCGCCGCAGGATTTGCGCGAAACTATCCATCATCTCGTTCCTCTATTGCGTGAGGGATTCCTCAAACAACATTTTGAAAGGATCTCCTTTCCCATCATCTTTATTTTCTCCTGCCATGAGAGGTCATTTGGGCGTGCGAGAGCTTTTGTCCTCAAGAGGAACAAGCTCGAGACCCAATTCTTTGTACCCCAACCTCGTTGGGGACATGCATTAAGACGACAAGTAGCATATCGCTCTGATACCACTTATCCAGATTTTATGAGCAGAATGAAATGAATACAGATTATTAAAATATGCTTAACACAGAATAACAGAGATACAGTAAAATTGGTTTTCTATTCAATAAGGAAATAAGTTGAAACTGTAAAATGCAGCGGAAAACAATCTTGCTGGAATGGTGGCGGCTTATCTCTAAGAAGAGATGTGACAGTTGCGCTCATTCACAACAAAATGATTACAATGAGGCTCTAAAGGCCTTTTTACAATAAACAGGAATGTCAAAAACCCTAGAAATCCAAAAACCTAACCCTAGGAGATGAAGCGCCAAAAGTCATGTGGGCCCCATTTGGGTAAGTTAGTCGGTCAACTTCTCGGGGTCGTAAATTTTTCATACGATATTCGTTTTAGGTGTATGATAGCCCGTTGGAAAGGTCTACCCGAGGAATACACATTTTGGTCTAATCTAATAAAGGGCATGTTTTACTGTGTCGATCTCTAAAATCGTTGTTTAAAGCCTCAAAACAGCCCCGCAAGTCAAGGACCTGAAAACTAGGAAAAAAACTGTCAAACTGGAAAACTGCCAAAATGAACCAGTTGGAATAGGTGGGAGGCCACCGACATCCATATGGATCACCACCATCCTCAAGTTTGACTCCTGATAGGAAATTCAAGGCAGACTTGCAATCTGTTATGTGAAATCTCTCAAGGAGATGTCATGCATACTTGGCATGACACAGTTTGATTCTTGATGCATCCTGACTGTTCTCGAGTCCAAGGAAGAAATGTAGTGGACCCATGTCCTTCATCAATAACATGTCATGCAGAATCCTCTTGACTACAACAATAGCTGAAGTCGAGCAACTAGTGAAAAGAAAATCATCAACATACAGAACTAGGAGAAGAAGTGAATCAATGATCCTAAGCATGTAAACATTTGGGTTTGACTTACAACATACAAAGTTCTATGACAACATGTAGGAATCCATCTTGGCATACCATGCCCTCGGGGCCTACTTGAGGCCATAAAGAAACTTCTTAAGTCGACAGACCAAATATGAATTCTGCACAAATCTTTGGGGTTGCTCCATATAGATCTCCTCAGATAGGTCGTCATGAAGAAATGAATTCTTCACATCCATCTGATGGACTTCCCATCCCTTAGTTGTCGCAATGGCAAGTGAAAAACATATGGAATCCATCTTCGCTAATGGAGTGAAGGTCTCATCATAGTCAATGTCGTGCACCTGTTGAAAGCCTTTGGAAACTAGCTTGGCTTTGTATCTGCTAACCTGTCCATCTCTTGCGCTCTTGGTCCTGTAGACCCATCTGCACCTGACAAGTTTTCTTCCTAAAGGAAGGGGAACCATATCCCAAGTCTGGTTCTCGAGGAAGGAGTTTTACTCCTCCTGCATGGCGGATTCCCAAAAGGGATTTACAACAACCTTGCCATAGGATTGTGGATCTGAAGAATGAACCAAGAAAATATGCCTAGGTGGCATTAGTTCAGTGGCAGTGAGTGCAAGAGGAGACTCCTCGAAATCAGATCAAGTCCTCCTAGTATCAGTTGGATCCCCAACAAGATCTCATGCATCCTAAAGAGTAGTCTTGGCCCACTTGGGCATGGGCTCTGGCTCTGCAACTGCATCTGTGTGCACTGACTCTACATCTGACTATATTGACTCGGTATCTGAATCATCTAAATCCTATGAATCATAACTCTCATATGAAGAAGAGTTGGCATGTGCATGCTCATCATCTCTTACAGGTGGAAGAAAAAAAGTGTCTGCATGTAGCTGTTGAGGTACATGTGAGACACTTTCCTTGAATTGGACACTACGCTCAATAATGAGTTGGTCCAAGGAGAGATCAATGACTATGTATTTCTTCACACCGACGGGGTATCCAACAAAGATACACTATGCGCCCTGTGGATCAAGTGCCTTCCTCTTCTCAGAGGGAATCCTAGCCCATGCACGAGAGATGAATATACGAAAGTAGGTCACTTTTGGTTTGAGGTCGCTCCAAGCCTCGTAGGGGGTATTATCCTTGACAGATCAATGGGGAGATATGTTTTAGATGTAGGTTGCACAATTAAGTGCTTCATCCCATAATCTCTGTGGAAGTGATTTTGCATGTAGCATGCAGGATGCCATCTCTTTCAGAGATCTATTTTTCCACTCAACAACTTCATTTTGTTGTGAAGTATAGGGAACTGTGTGTTGCAATTGAATCCTGACCTCAAGAAAAATATTATGTGTCTCATGGTTGACATACTCTCCCCCGTTATCTGTTCAGAGGACTTTGATTTTCTTTCATGACTGTGTCTCAACAAGGGCTTTGAAATCTTTGAGGTGTTGAAAGACCTCTGATTTTTCCTGAGAAAGAAAATCCATGTGAATCGTGAGAAATCATCAACAAAAATGAGGACGTGCTTTTCTTTACTGATTGATGGATGTGGAAAAGGTCCCACGAGGTCACTATGGATCAGATCTAAAGGAAAGGAAGCCTTCTAAGTATTTCCTTTGTCGAATTTCTCTTGAGGGAGTTTTCCAAGAACACAACCCTCACAAATTCCTTTGGAGAAGTGGATATCATGTAGACCATCAACCATTCCTTGCTTGCTAAGTTGTTGCATTTATCTGAAATTTAAATGCTTGAACCTTTCATGCCATATCCTACTGCTTTTATCAGCATGGGTAAGCAGTAATGCAGAATCTGGTTCAATAAATTCAAAAAATGTGTAGAGTATAGATTGATTATTTACCATGTCGGTAGCAACCCTGGAATTGGTTGCATGTCATAGATATCCACTGCATCAGGTGTGAATATGACTCTCTTTCCGGTGCCAGAGTTGGTCATCTGATACATGGAGATAAGATTAACAGGAAGTTTGGGAACGTGTAGCACATTCTCCGTTTGTGAGTTCAATTCTTTCTTTACCTGTGACCTCAATAGGAGAGTTGTCCCCCATCATAATAGGAGGATATTTTCATGCATCCTATGAAGAGTAGACTTATTTTTTGGTTTTCATGTGGTGTGATGCATCTAAATCTACGATCCAAGCATCGGGAGAGGAGTTGATGGCAATCAAAGCATGGCTAGAATTGTCTTTCTTGAGATTATGATCTTTTGGATTCTTCTTCTTGGCACCCTTGGGGATGAAATATCCAAGGTTGTTTTGTTGAAGTATTTGGGCCATTTGATCTATCTGTTTTTGCATACATGTGGATTCTAGATGGAATCATTTATGGAAGTAAGTGCATTTCTCCCCTTTTCTTCCCTTTCCACCTTTGGATCTGGAGGCATCATTGAAGGGTTTTGAGTACCCTTCTTTATTTGGATTTGCATGTTCTTTATTTGTGTCTTTGTCTTTAGATTTATGATTTTGATGACCACTACCATCATGCACAGTAAGTGCATGCACCTTTGGGCCTTTGATTTTTCCCATGTTGATAAGCTTGTTCTGCTCTTGTGTCATAGATTCAATAAAGACCTCAAGAGAGGGCATCTTCCAGGTGGCTCCAGAGGTGAGCCTAATTGAATGAAATGGGGATACAAACACTGAGTATTCTGGACCAAGTTTGGAGAGAATGGTGAGAACCATTTGTTTCTCCTCCTTAGATTTATCAACCCTGCAAGCCTTGAGTTGCGACACCAAATCCTTATATTTGGTAAAGAAATATTGGAGATTGTTGAAGGTTTTTGGATCCAATGTGAGCAATTCCACCTCGAGCATGTGTCCCCTCATCTCATCCTATTTGCCAAAAATCTCTTCTATGGTGGTCCAGGCTTCATTGGGGGTTTTACAGGAGGATATGTGAAAGAGGAGTTTAGGAGAAATGAAACTATAAATAGTTCCAAACGCTTCATCCATTTGATTTAGATACTTGGATTTTTATATGGATGATGTGGTTTTTGTCTTTGTTTCCATGGTTAACCTGTATAATCCTCTGCCTCAAAGATACACTATCATCTTCTCTTTCCATGCAAAGAAATTGTACGGTGTAAGAATGAATTCTTTTGGAAATTCCATTTTTCCGTTGTCTTCAATATTCGATACCTACAAAAAGGATCTGGTGTGTCTTTTTCCTAGAAATTTGTTGTCTATGATACCATGTAAATGTGTTGAACCTACATAGAAAATATCTAGCTAGCAAATGACATACATAGTTTGCAGAGAAATTATGAGAAAATAGAAACAAGAGAGAAATATTGGAGGAATTCCCATTAACCAAATGAATGAATGATAATTTACACATGATATACTCTGTATAACTCAACTAATGCACACTAGAGGAGAAGCCAATGCGCCATAGTGGTGGCTTAGAGTGATCTGGACACACACCAGCAGTTACAGGAGTAAACTACCTCCTAGTCTAGTCTCTCAGGCAGTTACGGGAGTTAACTGCCACCTATTTTGAGTTAACTAGTCTCTCAGTCTTCAGTTAACTGACTGAAACAGAGTGAAGTGAGGAGGAGATCACAGAACCATGAGTAATGCGCTAGTCTGGTGATAATCCCAAGGACAATGCACATTAGTTGGTGATGATCCCAATGTGGCATCTAGACTCCACTCAACTGATCAAACTAAAGTGTGAACTGAAGAGAATATTCTCCTAGAGGAATATTCTCCCTAGAATATAAGAGACCGAATAATGACTAGTAAACATAAGGAAAACCCTAAGAAAAATAATTCCTAGGTGTGTGTGAAGTATCTCCAACACATCCGCTTCCATCTGCAGCCATCTTCCTACAAGCAAGCAAATAACATATTAAGGGAAAACAAGAATTCCATCTTCTCTTCTTCCTTTTCTTCATTACATCCGACACACACCACTTGTGCCTCCATTTTCCACTATTATAATTTTCTACATCTCTATTCATCCTCATTTCTCTTAGATTCAGGTCCACTCAAAACCTCTAGCCACCATTGTTATCGGACTAATCGGTAGGTGCGGACACTAACTAATCTCCCTAGATCCACCTAGATCTAGAACAAAACACACCAGAACATGACGCTTTCCTTAAGTTTTAAATATTGAATCTACTAACTAAAGAGGGATGGGTGACATACCATTTAAATGTCGCTTCCTCTCGCCATCACCATCCTAGCTCCGTTCCAATGCTCATACAATGATGAACCTACAAAAGAACACAACCAACCAAAGTGATAGTAATAGCATAAACTCAATATAAACCTATGTATGTGATCAAGGAA
>JZKD02S1673156.1:138637-156831 GCA_000966675.3 Picea glauca | reverse complement strand
ATTAGAAGTGGGTTAACCTTAAAATAAGGAAAGTGGGCCAAGTGACCTAGAAGATGTTTTTAAGGAAGATACTTGGAGAGTATAAATAAGAGGCAAGGCTCTCTCATTTTAATTATACTTGAGAATATTGAATATCTATAGGTGTCTGAGGTAACCAAGGATATCTAAGCCGAATTTCTAAGGGAAGGTGAAGAAAAGAAGGCCGAAATGCAAGGAAGAATACATTCTTTTGATGGTGCTTTCTAAGGTATGTTATTTACAGGTCATCTCACCATTTTCGCTATAATTTTTTTTCTATAATGATTTAGACCATGAAATTGCTATGAAATTGAGAAAACATACCCAAGTATTTGTGGTAAAAAATTTAGCTTGTGGGTCATTGTAATTTGGGGGTTACACTCCATGGAAAATAGGGTTTGTGGCCAGTCCTGAAACTAGTCAAAAACAGGTGTTTCGGGTAAAAACGTCATAACTTCTTCATAACAGATCCAAATTCAGTGAGACTAAATGTGTTGGTTACGGTACAGTATTTAGTATGCTTTGTAACAATTTCAAATCAATTCAACGAATATTTCATGTGGGCACGCTCTACAAGGTTGCTCTCTAAAATAAGCCAGAATTCAGCAAGGTATGTCATTTTTGCTATAACTCCTTTTCTTAGAGGTTCTCAGTAGTGACACCTAAAGGAATTGCATAAAACACACTTAAGAACATTGTGTATCAATTTAATATATTTATACATTACATGTTCAAAGTTATGATTACTTCAAGTTAGGGTTGTTGACTAATCCAAAACTATGCATGTGAGACTAAAGAAAAGTTTGATGAAAATGATAGTCTCGTGTTGTTAAAGTTAAGGAATATTTGCAGGAATGTGATCATATACACTAGGTCTATTACAGAGCTACAAATCAGATTTGGATGATGAAATTGATGAGGGCTTGTGGTTGAGGTACATGTTGAGTACATGGTTGAGATAAGTAGTTGATGAGTTGGCACATACATGAGGTGTATAGTTGATGATGTTGTTACATATTGATGAGTCATAGTTGATGAGTAGTTGATACATGATTGGTACATGGTTGGAGGCACTTATTAGTAGTATTGTTGACACATGGTTTATGGATGATGTAGCATAATTGTATTATCATATGCACATCTTTGAGAGTTATCTTGGTGATTGATATTGGTGAGTAGATATTATTGGGTTGATAAAATTGATGAGACAGGTTGTTGTGATAGGTTGTTTGGACAAGTTGTTGTAACAGGTTATTTGTACATGTTTGGTGCATTGTTGATGCAATTGTTCATGGTATAGGTTGGTGCATGGTTGATGCACTTGTTTATGGTATAGGTTGATTACAGGTTGAGGTACAGGTTGGTGCATGGTTGATGCACTTGTTTATGGTACAGGTTGATTATAGGTCGGTTGGTATAGGTTGGTGCATGGTTGATGCACTTGTTTATGGTATAGTTTGATTACAGGTTGAGGTACAAGTTGATGCATGGTACAGGTTGTTTGGTACAGGTTGATTGGTACAGGTTTATAGCGGTATATCTCACAGTGATAGTGTGACATTGGTTCCATCATTCTACTTCTACTTCAAGGTGGTTGGACGGGGCAAGGACAGGTGGTTTTAACCACCTTCCGGTTGTAGCCAAAGAACATAGGGGGTTGTAGCCTCCTTCCGGTTGTAGCCAGAGAATTGGGGAGTTGGAGCTTCCCTCGGGTTGTAGCCTAAGAAACTAGGGGGTTGGAGCCTCCTTCCAGTTACAGCTAGAAAACAAAGGAATTTGGTGCTTCCAATTAATGTAATTCTTCAAGACATATAAGAAAAAGCATTATGTGGTTTTCTCCCACTTTGGGTTTCCACGTAAAACACTAATGTACTATGTATGTGTATGACTGTTCATTTGTTCATTGTTTATTTAATATGTAGTTATTGGATGATAATGCTAAATTGATATAACACTTGGATTATATGGTTAAAAATGATTAAATTTATCTATTACTGATTCACCCTTCCTCTCGGTAATCCAACAGCGCATAGGTTTGGTGCCCCTCTACCCAGGTGGATTTTCTTTTATATTTTTACAAAGAAGTAGGAGGAGGTGGGTTTGATTGATGTTGAAACTATAAAATTAAATCCAACCTAAAGGAACAAAAGGGTTGGGGATGATAGGATTGCCAAGATACTGGATAGATTCTTATTGTTTGAATCCTTTTTAGAATATAGTGTTAGAGTTGGGCAGTGGGTAGATTCAAGGGGAGATTTTAATCATTTCCTTATACTAATGGAGATGGCTCCAGTTGTGAGATAGAATGCCCAACCCTTTCAAATTCAATCTAGGTTGGATAGAGGAGGAGGAATTTGTCAATTTGATTAAGGAAAAGTGGACTCCCTTTGATGGGTCTTTAAGGGAATCTACTTCTCTCCAATTTGAAGAAAATATGAGAAAGGTCAAACATAATACTATTACTTGGGCCCATTTGAAAAAATTTAAGGATGAGAAGGATCTAACGGTTGTTGAGGAAAAATTAGATTTATATAGCAGTGTGGGGGGGATTTTTTTTATTTTTTTTGGGGGGGGAGGTTCCTATCTGAGGTGTCAAAAGATGAAGTTAAGTTGTTGGAACTAAAAAAAGGAGGCTTTTGAATGATCGAGAGGATTCCCAAGGATTAAAGAGTTGAACTCTTTGGCTCTCTATAGGCTATTAAAACTCCAATGTCTTTCAACATTATGCAAATCATAGGAAGAACATAAATACTATTTGGAAAGTGGTTAAGCCAAATGGTCTGGAGGTCTTCAATTTTGAGGACATAGAGAAATTAGGATTGGAGTACTTTGAGTTGTATTTAAAGTTGAGGTCAAGGCTTCCACAACAAAGGTGGTTATAATGACTTTTTTTTTCCTTTTTTTTGTACATGTTGAGGAGAACTTGGAGCCAATGGAGGAGGTATCCAAGCATTAATTACAAATAGTGCTTCATAGTTTCTAGAAGGATAAAAGTACTAGTCTCGTTGGTTGGTTGGTTGAATTCATCTTAGGGTTTTATGATATTTTGGAGGAGGGTCTGCTAAAGGTTATTAAGCAATATAGGTCTATTGGTAAAGTCCTTGTAGCTTTAAACTCAACATTAATAGCACTTATCCCTAAATATGATAATTTGGTCTATTTTGAAGAGTATATGCCCATTTCTCTTTATAATTGCATCTAAGAGATAATTGCAATGGTCATTGCTTGAAGGGTGAAAATATTACTTCCTAAATCTATGTTAGTTGAGCAATTTACTTTTTTGGAGGATAGGAAAATTCATGAAGCAATTGGGGTACCTAGGAATGACTACACTCCACAAAAATTAGGAATCTTAAGGTTTTTGTTATAAAAGTTGATTGTCCAAGGCCTATCATAGTCTTAGATAGTTATACTTGATAATTATTATGATTCGTTTAGGTTTTGGTGTACATTTCATGAATTGGGGTATGAGTTGTGTGATCATTATGTCTTTCTATGTATTAATTAAAAAATCAACTTTAGTTTTCTTTAGCCCTGGTCGTGATTTGAGGCAGGGGTTCCCTTTGTCTCCTTTGTTGCTTCTAATATTGACAAAACACCAAACTAGGGATATTTTTTATGCTAAGATATCAACAACATTCAAAGGTATCAATATTTGAGATCTTTCTTTTTATCTCATTCACTCTTTTTTTATGAAGTTTTTATCTTTTGTATAAGATGAGGAGATATGTGGATAGGCTAAAAGAGATCGTGGATCTATACTATTTATCCATTGGAGTGAAGGTAAATCTACGGTCTCTTTCAAGGGTGCATTTCTCTTTATTGTTCCCCTACAAATAGACACTTGAAGTTGGGTTAAAAAATTTAGGCTTTGTCATTAAGCCAAACGACTGGCAATGGTTAATTGCTAAGGTGGAAAAGAGGATCTCAGTGTGTTTATATCAATGGTTATCTAGGGGAGGTCATCTTGTCTTGGTAAAGTCTCTTCTTGCGGTGATCTTAGTCTATTAGATGTCTCTTTCTTGGATCCCTAACGGAGTTATGGAGTAGATAAGAAGAATAAGGTTTAGGTTTTATGGTTAGGGAGGAGGGAATCCCTATCCTAAAGTGGCAAAGATTTGTTGTTCCTAAGGATATGGAAGGTTGGGTTTAAAAAAAAAAAAATCATTTCTTAAAATATTTAGCATCAAAAAGTGTATGGAGGCTTATCCAAGATAAGGGATTGTGGTGTTAGGTTGTACTACAAAATTACATTAGCCTTAGGTTTGTGCATCATAAGGCCTTTGAAGAGTACTCATAATGTATCAATTATGTGGAAAGCAAATGTACTAGCATTTCCTATCATTGGGAATTGGTTGGTGTGGAGTGTTGGTAATGGGTCAAAGGTTTGATTTGGAGAGGACCCTTGGGTCGGTTGCAATGATGATTATAGGTTGCTAGTTCATATGGTTTTGTATGTGATGGATATAGATTATTATAATCTTGGTTAATAAAATACCATAAGCTATCCTCTATTTGGGGACATGCATGGTCTTTTGCTAACAATATTGGCTTTAGAGGAGAAGATGTTTTTGTTGGGATGCATGTATTGCTAGTCTCAGTCCTTCCCATGTATGAATTATTGAGAAAGAAGGCAACCTCATTTGGTGTAAAAATCCTACTCGGGTGTATATTCTAAATACTAATTATATTTTTTATGCTCAAATGAAGTTATGGGGGATCTAGTCTACTGGTGGAAAGCTATGTAGAAGTTTAAAATCCCTTCAAGGGCTCAAATTTTTAAGTGGGTGATGCTTAATAATAAGGCTCCACCCTAGGATAACCTTCAAAAAAGGAATATGCATGGTCCTGGTAGATGTCCCATGTGTAAAGAGAATGAGGAGTCAAATGTTCATATCATTATGTTTTGTCCCTATCCATTACAGGTTTTGAAGGAGGTGGAGGTATGAAGTGGAATTAAAATGGATTGGAGAGACAATTCTATTGAAGAAGGGTTGAAGCTTTGGTGTGAAAACTCAAATGTAAAACAGGTCAAAGCTTTACCTTTGATCTTGGTTTGGGGTAATTGGTCTGCAAGGAATGATTCTTTATTTGAGGACATATTTATGCTTCCATTATAATCTTCCCAAGTATGATTATTCTTTGTAGTTTCGAACATCAAAAATTGGAAAAAACCTATTCAATAAGTAGTTGTAAAGAATGTGGACAAGTTTAAGCCATGGGATTATTTTAATGGTGCATCCTAAGGAGATCATCGGAGATGTCATGCTTGCAATATTATATTTTTGAAGGAGACTCATTATATAAAGTTTATAGTAGTCTTGGGTCAGGGTACAAATAATTGTGCAGAGCTAATGGCTATGAACTTGCTTCTCATTCTAGTTGGTGAGAAAGGAATCACCTCTTTGCAAAATTTTGGTGACTCCATGCATGTGATCAAATGGATAAGTAGGAGGGGCGGGGAATTATATCTCATCCTATTTTTTGCAACATTTATTTGATTAGTTAAAGCAAATAGATTTGTTTTTAACTATATTTCCTTTCAACATATCTACAAGGAGAGGAACCATATTGTTGATGGCCTTTCAAAGGTAGGGATTTGGATGGATTTTGGTCTTTGGCTCATTCATAAGGAAGAAGAGGGTTGGTTGAATGAGTATTACCACCCTCCTTTTCATGATCAAGGGAAATTTTTGTGGGATGTTATAAATTATTTATAGTTATGTTTGGTTTCTCTTTAAATATTTGGATTTATGCTTAGATACTTGATGTAATATTATAGTTTATTAGGGTTTGTTTTTAAGAGTGACTGTATCAATGGATTGTATCCTTTTTGGAGGGACACTCTTGAATAGGTTTTGTGTAATGATGATGATGGATGACTATTCTATGATGGAAAAGGTTGGATATTATTGGAGTTGGAAGATAATACTTTTTATTCCTTGAACTAAACTGACAAAAAGAGGGGGAGGAGATGGTGGATGAGGTGGAGTAGGATAAGCCAAAGGTAGTGGAGGATCAAGAGAATTTGAAGGTGGAGGATGAGTGTCCTCAAATATCTCATAATTTGAAGATGTATCAGATGAAGAATATGAATGAGCACATATTGCAGCTCATCACCCCTTACCCCTCAAAATTTTCCCCAAATGAGGACACATCGGTAACATCGTATCATAGGAAAGACTCACATATATGCATGTAATATTTACATCCTTTGTTGTCACACATTGTCGTATTGGTTTCACCCCGTAGCCAAACAACAATGTATGTAACAAATATGTGATCTACTAGTGAAATCTTCAATCTAGCCTCTATGGCATGTCAAGTCTATGCACCCAAGTTGGTTGATCAATCTTATCCATCTCTACATCAGGATAGGGAGGGCCTCTCCAACATACAAGAATATCTATAAAATAATATACAATAAAAATTAGATAATTTAAAGTACAAAATATGATAATCAATGACATGTGTATTGAATAAGCCAAAAATATATACAACTAGGTTAGTCAAAAGATAACTATAACATTACCTATCTTATTTGTTGGCTCATTTTGAATAAATAGGATGTTTTCACATCCTTTCCAATCTAACCCTGCATGTGGATACTATATCTAATTGAGGACATGATCATCCTCGCTACCTAACACATCCAAAACCTCTAAACTCATCAGCATACATGAGTACTCTACCTAGACCCTCTTGGGCATCATCTAACCATACATGTGCATATGTGCATTAGTCGTCACCCTATTAAGGAAGCAATCCATGTCAGTCAAGTCAGCATAAACCTCTCAAAAATTAAGGTAAATAGCTCTAAAGCAAAGGGGAAGACATATCTCCCCATCAAACACGCTATGATAATGATCGAGAGAAATACAAATCTATTGAAAATAATGGCAGACCACCTGATCAGTCAAGACATGTGAAATAAAATATCTAAATAATAGATAATATGGAAAATAATGTGTTGTCTATCAGAGGTATAATGTGTTAGTGTCGTCGTCATAAGAGACAAGCACCTAACCTCCTTTTCTGCAAAAGAATGTAAATTCAACTACCCGCGGTGACCTATAAGTCATTGGTGTCAATGATGTTCACATTAAGATATCTCTCCACATAGGGAAGTTGATTCTCTCTCACAATGTCGGGTGGTAGATCATGGAAATGGGGAAAATCCTCTCCCCTCCTACACATTAATGAGCATTTGAGCATTAATGATTATTTAGAGCAATCAAATAGTTTAAGCATTGAGAGTGATTGAGAACATTTGAGCCTTTGAGAGTGATACTAGTTTGGACATTGAGACACGAGGGCTAGTGGAATATATCAACTTTGTTACTTAAGTGGAGTGACACAAACACTCAGCTAATGCGGCTATAGCATTTAGTATTTTGAAATTTTTAGATAAGTACAACATATTGTAAGATTCCTATTGTATTATTGATTAGTATATTGCTTCCACATTTATTGTGTGCTCGTGTTTATAATGAGTTTTTAACGGAAGAAAAACTGTATATTTATTTTTATTAGCTTTCTTGATAGTTAGGGCAAGTCATTACAGATGGTTTTAGGCTAGGGGGCAATGACCCATATACCGCGAGGAAAATTTGGTGAGGGCTAAAGGCTAATGATTCATATGTCACAAGGCAAAGTTAATGAAGGACTAGAAAGCCAATGATCCATATTCCTTTACATAGAAAAGTCTATGAGTGCTAAAATTCAATGATCTATATGTCATTTAGGGAAATGGCTTCCCCATTTATCAGTTCTTTCAGTATTTGAGAGCTGACAACAATTCAGTCATTTATGCATGTAAATTGATTGAGATATTTTGATTCATTTGAACCTTTGAGAGTTATACAAGTTTGGTGTTGACATTGAGGTGAAGGGGATAATTGGACATATCTGCTACACTAGCCAAGTGAAGAAATGTGAGGACTTAGGTGATGTAGTGCATCATATTGTAAATAATGCTTATGGTATCATTAATGAATCCCTTACTTCTACGGTGTATTTATTTTATTCTTGTATATATAATGAATTATAATTAAGTAGAATAAATAAGTTAGATTTAGATTTATTGAGCTCCTCCCTACGTTCTTGATAGATGAGGTTAATAATTACAATTAGCTAATGCCTAATGACTAGTATGCCACAAGGCAAAGCCAACAAGGGCTAAAGACTAGTGACTTGTATGTAACAAAGAAAAATTATTGAGGACTAAGAAATCCAACGATCTATATGCATTTGGGTGGAGAAGTTGATAAGGCCCAAATGCTAACAATTCATACTCCATTTTGAGAAGTGGTTTCCCATTGATAGGTGCTCAAGGAATTTTAGCATTAAGAGAAATCAACAACAATATTTGAGCATTGAGAATGATTAATATCATTTGAGTAATTTTAACATTTGACATTGATACTAGTGGTGTGTTGACATTGGGGTACGGGAGGTAGTTGATCATATCACTTGTGTTGGTTGGGTAGAGTTCCACGGGACTCTAGTGTGATATGGATCCCTGCTTTGGCATTTAGAATATTGAGATAAATACACCATGATCATAGCCTAATGGGTTAGCACAATAGTTGTTGCCATTTTTGTTCAACCTTTGGCTATTATTGTGCTAAGAAGTACCTAGTTTGAATCCCTTTGTCTAAGTTGCACTAACTTACATAGACAGGTTTACTAGGGATGCCATCCATGAATGTGGGGAAATGCCCCTTGGGTTTTCCTAAAAGATTTTTCTTGGAAAAAATACACCATTGATTATGAAGATGACAAGAACAACAATGATGAGGATGATGACAATGACAACAACAATGATGATGATGATAAATAATGACCATGATGTTACTAATGAGAATGATGATGATTATGAGGAGGACCAGGATGACAATGAAAATGATGATGGTGTTGGTGATGAGAATGATGATGAGAATGACAATTCCAATGATGACATGAGGACAATGGCAATGAGGATGAGGACGATAAGGAGGAGGAGGATGCAAATGATGATGAAGATGATGGTGACAACACCGACAATGACAACATTAAAATATGAAGATTCATTTGAAAAATAAAATAATTTTAGTTTTTTTAAATTAGATGATGATGGTTTTTGACAATCAGATAACAATGATGATGAGTTATATTGCAAAAAAATTGTTCAATGTGTAACTCCCCTCCCTTTATAAATGCCCTAAATTGATTATGATGATGTCATCTACTATTGTTTCCAAGCAAGTTGAGTTATAGTTCAAAGTTCCATGTGATGTGTAATGTCTCTCCCTTTGTAATAGGTCAAGTTCTTTGCTCATTTGGGCTTAAAGTTCCACATCTTTTTTCCATTGCCCACATTCTTAGTGGAATAGTATTCTTATTATTTTTTGTTTGAGTACTTAAGATATAAAAGGACTGCAACACAAGCCATCCATGGAAGGGCCTAATTTCTAAATAGATCTGTATCAAAAAGTATAGTTTGACCTTTTGTCATGCAAGGTTATCTTGGGTCAAATTTATCTCCTAGAGACTACAATAGGAGTGTCCTTTCCACGGTCCTTTAATTTGGTTGTAGCACCCATAATTTCTAAAAAATTATATTATTCTCACTCCAATGGTTATTTTATCATCGATAAAGTGACTTCAATCTCCATTATTTATCTTTCCTAATACGCTTTAGAACAATTAGACTTCTATCTAGAACATGATTTGATTTGTTTTTTAAATACGCATTCACCCCATCTTACATATTTGCATCAATAAATATTTAAATCTTAGAAATTACTCCTAAGGGAAGAAGTTGTTGGAAATATTATTGTCATTGATGTCAAAGACAGGGGGAGACTACATATATCCAAGATAAAGATTGCAAGATGGAGATTGTTTGAAATATTATTTTTGGATTTTTGATGCTTAGTTTGGATACCTTATCTTTGAAGGAATTTTTACTCTAAATAACTAGCTCAAATGGGAGAATAGGTTATGTGGTTGGAAATCTTATTATGATACCTTTCCAACAGTATATGGCACTCCCTCTAACTCCTTAGGAATGAGGAGATATGATTTTTTTTGTCAGACAACCCAACCAAAAAGTTCAAGTCGGCCCAACTAGTCTTTACAGGTCGGCCCTAAAAGTGAGCACAAAAACACTATAAACACAGGATAGATGTGTGCATTTGAAGAGCATCCAAGCAAGAAGATCAAGTCTAAGGTGCACAAGAGAAGTTGGAGAGTATCCTTGGGGTCTAAAGGTGCAAGAGGAGTTTTCTTGGAGTTTTAAGGGTACATTATGAAAGAATAAGGTCTATGATGTTGCAAAGTGTGTTGTTTTGAGGTTGTGATGTTGCAGTCTGGGATTGTATTCTAGGAATGATGCTACAAGGTTCACTAGGGCATGAAGGCTAAATTTGACTAGGGTTTGAATCTATGTTTGGGGTATGAAGAAAAGAGAGGCGTTGGAGCATGAAAGTTAAGAGTATGATGATGTTATGAAATACATGAAGTATGAAGCATGCAGGTGAAGTCTGAAGTACTATATGTATGAATATATTAGGTTGGTTTCTATACAATTATTATTGAGTTGGTGCTCAACTGAGGAGATTGGTCTCTCCAGTAGGTTGGTGCCTACACAGTATCTTGTTGAGTTGGTGATCAGCTGAGGAGATTGGTGTCTCTGGTAGGTTGGTGCCTACATAATATCTTGTTGAGTTGGTGCTCAACTAAGGAGATTGGTGTCTCCAATAGGTTGGTGCCTACAAGCTTTGTAACAGTAGGTTGGTGCCTATAGACATTTATAAAAATATTTTTTTTTGTTTTTCTCCCGCAAGGATTTCCAAGTTAAACTTTGTCTACCGTGATTTGAGTTTACATCCATTTACTATTTAAAGTTAATTAATGATTGATGAATGGTTAAATAAAGTAAAACATATCTTATAATGATTCACCGCCTCCCCCCCCCATCAGTATAAGCATAAGTTAAACAAAAACATATATTAATCTTCATGCTCGTGGATTCATCATTGCATATTTTGACTGTATAAAGGATGAGGAAGGTCTATTCACCATAGTCCATTTTTTTTAGGTTGCACATGTTTATGCATCAAGCCCTAGTACATCACTCTTGATCCCTCTATTGAATCCTTGTCTTTAGCTCTTGTGTGGATCATATTTCCTACCATGAGCCTATAGATTTGGGGCCATGACTGCATCACAATAATTGAAAATTCTTTAGGGATGTAGCATTATGCTCTATTGACACCAATAAAAGACACATCACAACTTTTGCAAAGATGTAAGTAGAAATGGATATTGGGAAAGCAATGTTAGAAGTACATTGGCTAAAAGTGAGCGATACTACATGGAAACATAATCTAAACTATGATTAAGTTCCCTTCATGTGAAGGTCATATTTTAATTACAAACACTTGGTGTCACCATGACTTTATCTGGAAACATTAGATTTCTTGAGACAACTAAAAACCCTCCAAGGGAAGGAATAGGAAGGAAAAACCTTGAAACCAATGTGGTGACAAGGATCAAAGGAGCAACACCATTTGATTGATGCTCCCAAGAAATAATAAATTGGAAATAGGGGTCTAAGCAACAACTCATTGAATAAATAGGATCCATTAGATTACACCTTGATTCATAATGCAATGTCATCCACAAAAAATGATACACATAATAATTGGGTGGGTTGAAGTTGTGAATCAGGAAGGGTCTAGCCCGTTCTAAAAGTTTTAAACATTGCAAATTAGTTAGAAACTATGGAGAACAATTTTTAATCAAATGATTAGAGTTGGAGTTGATCTTTGACTTTAGATCCAAAGGGAAATAAAGTTTTGAACATCGTAAATTAGTCAGAAACTATCGAGATCCAATTTGAATCAAATGATCGGGGTTGGATAGATTTCAAAAAAAGAAAGGATAAGAGTGAGAGTAAGTATGGCCATATGAATCTTTGGCCAAGAAAAGAGAAAGACAATGACCTGTCATTCTAGTAAAGAATTCTTTGAAAGGCCTAATTTATATGATCCTAATCAACCCCCCTTATTTAATGAAGAGTTGATCTTCGATTTTAAGTAAAACAAAAAAATAATGTTTTAAAAGGTCAATGCTATGATCCAATGCCTTAACATGATAAAAAGTCGATGGATTACAGTCCACTTCGAGGGGGAAACCTCCTTTTACAATATATCCAATTCAAAATACAATATGAGATGAGATAAGATGATCCTAAGATTAGGTCTCCTTGGTATATATATAGGAGACAAAGGGTACAATTATAATGAAAGGGTGTGATGAAGGGGTTCAGAGCCTACATACAAATATAATAATATAAATGTAACAATCCAATATATAGGGATTAATAGTGGTTTTACACATAAAATTGGGCGTTGACTGGATCTTACCATGCCCCTCCCCTTCAAACAGGTGGTGTCTTCAACACTTGACTAACTGTGGGTGTTTCTACATGAAGACCTCATCTTCCCATGTTGCCTCTTCCACTGGTTGGTTCTTCCATTTGAAGAGGTACTCTGTGATTGCTCGATTTCTCAGTTGCTTAATTCTTGTTTCAAGGATTGTTTCTGGTTCTAGTATGATTTTCCCTTCTTCATTAATCTCTAGTAAAATAGTTTGGACTGGGATTTTATTGTCGATTACCTTCTTTAAGAAAGAAACATGGAATATTGGATGTACACGTCAAGATGGAGGAAACTCCAATTTGTAAGCCATACTTCCAATCAAACAACTCCAATTTGTAAGCCATACTTCAAATTCCCTTTCATTGTGATGTTGATCTACTTGTTGTTTCATCCTATTTTGTGCCATAACCAAGTTGTCCTTCAATAGTTTGAGAACCTCTTGTTGGTTCCCTATGTGGTCATCCACTGCTTGAACCTTTGTATTCCCTTTCAAGGGTGATGTAATGGATGGAGGATGATATCCATAAAGTGCGAGAAATTGAGACATTTTTTATGAAGTATGGAAGGATGTGTTGTACCACCATTCCGCCAAAGGAAACCATTTGACCCATTGTGTCTATTTATCAGGTGCAAAACAACGAAGATATCCTTCTAGACATTTATTCACAATCTCAGTTTGTCATCAGATTGAGGGTGGTAAGATGATTTGTGAGATATTTGAGTACCTAAACAAGAAAATAATTCAGTCCAAAAATTTCCAGTGAAAATTGGATCTCTGTCACTTACAATAATCTTGGTGACTCCATGTAGCTTTTGAATTGTTTCCATGAATGTTGTGGCTATTGTGCTTGCTTTAAAAGGATGAGAAAGAGAGAAAAAGTGGTCATACTTTGTCAGTCAATCCACTACTGCCATGATGACAGACTTTCCTTCGGATTTGGGTAAACCTGTAATAAAATCCATTGAAACTTCTTCCTAACATTAACTTGGTATAGCTAATGGTTGTAGGAGACCTAGCGTCTTGATTGTTTCTCACTTTTTTTGTTGGCAAACTAAACTTTCAGAGACAAAATTTTGAACATCAGTTTTAATACCTTCCCAGAAAAAATCCTTCTTGATTATGTGGTATGTTTTCAAGAATCATGAATGTCCTCCTATAGGTGACGTGTGCAATTCCATAAGGACCGTCTGTTTGAGTTGGGTATTCTTACATAAATATAGGTGATCATGATACCATAGAAAATCATTCTTCCATACAAAATTTTCTAATGAACTGGGGTCCTCATGTAGTTGTTGAATGATCTTGCATACCTCTTGATCTTGCTTCCATTCTATCCTTGCTTCTTCCATCCAATCAGATTGTGGAATAGAAATAACACATAGTGAACCTTTTGTTTCTTCTTCTTTCCTTGAAAGGGCATCTGCCACAATATTCTATTTTCCTTTTTTGTAGATAATTTCAAAGTCATAACCTAGCATTTTTGTAACTCGTTTTTGTTTCTCTTCTGAAGATAATTGTTGCTCCAATGTGTTTTTACTTTGAAGTGTCTTCCTATTAGGTAAGGTCGCCATTTCTAAATTGCATGTAGTATGGCCAACATTTCTTTTTCATAAATGGGTTTGAATAAGTTTTTTTTCCTTTAAGTTGGTTTCTTTCAAAGGCAGGGGACCTACCTTCTTGCATTAAAATTGTACCAATTCCATGGCTTGAGGCATCACATTCCACAACAATTTTTTTTGTAGAATTCGATGTGGCCAGGACGAGAGTAGTACACAGCCTCCTTAAGTTTTTCAAAAGATTTGGTTGTTTCTTCAGTCCAAGAAAATGCTTCCTTCTTTAATAATGTTGTTAGAGGTGTTGTTATTTGACCATAATTCTTGACAAACTTGTGATAATATCTTGTTAACCCTAAAAATCCTCTAAGTTTCTTCAAGGTTTTAGGAATCGGTCATTCCCTCATAGATTTAATTTTGTTAGGGTCCACTTTTACACCTTCATGAGATACAATATGACCCGGATATTCCAATTCTTGAACCCCAAAGGCACACTTGGAAGGTTTTGCATATAGTTGTTTCTCTTCCAATAGGTGTAATACTTTGTCAACATGGTCTACATGATCTTCCCAATATTTTCTATATATTAATATGTCATAAAAAAATACTAACACAAATTTTCTAAGGAAGGGATTGAAAATAGAATTCATCAAGCTTTGAAATGTTGAAGATGCATTAGTAAGTCCAAATGGCATAACCAAAAACTCATAATTACCTTCATGTGTGTTGGAATATTCACCAATACTAAGAGGGGGGGGTTGAATTAGTATTGAGCACTTTTTGTCAATTTCAATACCAACAATAACTTACTAATAATTCCATTCACTTGTGATTGCATTTAAAATGTCATAAACATATAACCATAAACAATGCATCACATCATAACCACAAATACACAGTACAACAAAACTTTATGTGGAAACCCAAACGGGAAAAAACCATGGAATGATTTCTTATATATCAAAAGATTACATTCATAGGAAGCACCAACTTCCAAATTCTCCAACACCAACTGGAAGGAGGCTCGAACCCCCTAGTTTACAAGCTCCAACCCCCTAGTTTACAGGCTCTAACCTATTGAGTTTTGTACCTTGGGAGGTGTTCCCCATGTGATTGTACTCTTCTTAGAACATGTAGGATGGACTATACACTTTGTACCTTGTACTTTTGTCTAATTTCACTTTGACTTAGGAGTTTTAAGTCAAAAGTGAAATTTAGTCATTTATGCCTAAAATGACTATTAATTCACAAAGTGGGTGAATTAGAGACATAAAGTGAACTTAGGAAACTTAACCCAAAGTGGGTTATTGACTTATATATTTTTGGGGAGATCTCAACCATTGATTAGATGGGAGATGAGATGATCTCCACAATTCATATCTTAGGTTTCCTTATGCTTGTTCAAGAGGGGCGCAAAGGGTGAAGAGGAGGATCATTCTTCATTTGTTCATTGTGAGAGGAAGACTTGGAGGATGAGGGTGAGGTTTTTTGCATGAGGTTGCTTGAGATTGAGAGATATCTTTCATGGAGGGAGGCTATCATCATCTAGCTTGGTTTATTTAGTGGAGAGGTTTCACATATGTGGAGGGCGCACTTGCCAGAGAGGGTGCATCAGTTGTGGGGAGGAATTCTAGCCATCAAATTGTAGTGAGATCAGTTACAGAGGGAGGCCATCCAACAGAGCTTCAGTCCTGTGGAGGGGTTTTCATATATGAGCTCACAGTTTGCTTCTGGAGTAGTTTTAGTGGTTTTTCCAGCTTGTATGTGGGGTGCACTTTCATAGGGTGCACTTGGAGGTTTTGGACTTGTGTTTTAGCTCAAAACGAGTTGATATTGTATAAGGTTCCTTTATATTTTGTACTTTTTGTATTCCACCTTCTACTTTCCTCATATATAGACATATATTCCAAACTAGTTTTCCCTGGGGGGGTTTTAACTAGGGTCATGTTGACCAAAAATACCTGTGTACAAAAATGCATGTGTTAGTCTCTTAGATCTACTTATTTTCAGTTGTAAATAACTTTAGGTGTTTTGTATTTATTTTAGTATGCATGTGCTAACTTCTGGTTACGAAAACTACATGCTAGATCACCTAAAATTGCAAATACAACCATAACAAATCAGCAAGAAGTTCTTGGACTGTTGTCTGTCCTAAAACAACAGCATATACTTTACATAATAGTTGAAACTTAGAGCCTAATTGTGGTCAAAGACAGACCCAGTAGGCAATCTTGATAGGACATGAAAATATTCATGGTATCAGAGCTGAGGTGGCTGAAATTTTGAGCAGTTGGGACAGCATTTTGTTGGTTGTCATATACATATTCTTGGCACAATTTTTTGGACAGGCATTGACTCATTTAGTGGTTGTTAGAGGGAAGATTTTTGTAGAGTACAGTTGGGAATTTTTGGCACTTGTCATCAATATCTTTTCACACCTACGCAGTAGGAGTGAGGTTGATTTGACTTGACCTCTTTTCACACCTATCTTTTAGGAGTGAGATCAGATTACACTTGTCTCTTTTCACACCTATGTTGACAAGAGTGAGACAGTGTTTTCCTTGGCAGTGTGAGCTCAGTTGGGAGTGCAGTTTGGCAGACATGTCAGCATCTCAGATGCGAGTTGAGGACAATCTAGCAAGGGCTAGCAATTGGTTGCCTTGGAAGGCAAGGATGGTCTTCATCTTAGAGGACCTCGAGCTATGGGACATAGTCGAGGCAGTTGTTCCCCCCATTCCTGTCACTACTCCCGTCTTGGTGGCAGAGTTCAGGAAAAGGAACAACAAGGTGAAGAGGACCATTTGTGACGCAGTTCGTGACCATATCATACCCCATTTGACGAGGAAGACTTGTGCATTCGAGATGTGGGCATCTCTTTGCAAGTTGTATGAGAGCTCCAATGAGAATCATATCATGGTTCTTCGTGACCAACTCAGGGGCATTCGCATGCTCAAGGATGAGTCGATAACGTCATTTCTTGGTTGCTACACTCAAATCAGAGACAAGTTGGGAGTTGTTGAAGAGATTGTGAACCCTAACTCTTTAGTGAGGCAAGCTATGAATATCTTCACCAAACCATGGGGTCCATTTGTACGGAGCATTATTTCTAGGGAGGTCATGCCTACATGGGAGAGGATGTAGGATGACTTCCTCCAGGAGGAGATTAGGATTGCAGCCGAGGCTTTTGGACAGCAGCAGTAGCAGGCTGGTCAGGGTGAGGAGGATCTTACTCTTTGGACAAAGGGCAAAAAGAAGGTCGGTTGTGGGGGTCGGCAGGGTCCCAAGCTTGGGGCCCCGCCACAGGGGAGTGGAGGAGAGAGTATCAGTGGTCAAGGTAGTGGTCAGAGGATAGATATGAGAAAAGTGAAGTGCTTTGTTTGTAAGAATTTTGGGCACTATGTTGGACAGTGTCCGAACAAGAAGAAGAATAAGGGTGGTACCGCAGCTATAATAGAGGAGACAGATTTCCAGACACAGTTTCAAAGAGAGTGTGTTTTCCTCATATGTTGCACTTTAGTTGAGACGGCACCTAGTATCTGGTATATTGACAGCGGGGCTTTGAGCCATATGACTGGATTTCAAGAGCACTCTAGTGATATCAGAGACATCGAGGTCAGGATAGATATTTCTCTTAGAGATGACACATTGGTTAGAGTTGTTGGGATTGGAACAGTTACCTTTTGGAGAGATAGAATGTCACCTATATCATTCATAGACGTTCTTTATGTCCCTGGGCTGAAGAAGAATTTGATTTCAATTTCCACCCTCCAGGATAGAGGTCTTGAGGTGACATTCAGAGGCACCGAGGTACTCATTCATCCTCGGGGGTCTTCACTTGCCTCGAGACAGGTGATTGGAGTGAGGGATGGGAAACTGTTCAAATTGTTTTTTCATCCACTTATTCCATTGGCAATGAGTAGCAACAGCAGCAGAAAGTTATGTGATTTATGGCATCGCAGGATGGCCCACCTACATCATGGAGCTCTTGGAGGAATAAGAGAGTTTGTGACCGGAGTGCCACAGATTAGTATTGAGCATTAGGATGTTTGTAGAGGGTGTCTTCTCGGTAAGTTTACCAAGGCATTGTTCCCCAGCAGTGACACCAGGTCAGCTGGGATACTGGATTTAGTACACACGGATGTGTGTGGGCCCATGAATCGGAGGTCCTTGAGTGGTTGTGAGTACTATCTCACA
>JZKD02S1673156.1:119336-138488 GCA_000966675.3 Picea glauca | reverse complement strand
GAGACAGTTTGTAGACTTTTGTGCCTAGCATGGCATTAGAAGACAGATGATCGTACTCGAAAACCCCCCATAGAATGGGGTTTTCGAGAGGAAGAACTGGACCATTACCGGTGCAGTGAGATCCATGTTGCATGATCAGAGTTTGCCTTTGTACTTATGGGCAGAGGCATGTGCTACTATATTTTACCTGTAGAATAGGAGCCCCCACATGATATTGGGGAAGATGTATCCTAAGGAGGCCTTCACTGGTAGGAGGCCCAATGTCGAGCACATCGGGATCTTTAGGTGCTTGACTTTCTCTCATGTCCCCTCGAAGAGGAGGACAAAGCTAGACCCCACAGCCTAGCACGGGATTCTAATTGGATACTCAGAGGTGTCCAAATCCTATCGCATCTACATTCTGCCACTTAGAAGAGTAGTGGTGAGAAGAGATGTTAGATTTGAGGAGGATAGGGATTTCTAGAGATCTCTTGAGTCGAGAGTTGGAGTTAAGGATGATTCAGAGTCACCGATTGTAGTCTTAGAGGGAGCAAAGCCTCAGATTTCTAGTACACCAGTATCAGGGGTGATAGGGTCACCATGCACAGCTTCAAGGTCATAGTCATAGCATGTTCAGTTAGATGGGGCACAGACTTCAGAGGGAGCACAGACTTCAGGATCTTAGAGTCTTGAGACGAGTCCTGAGGCAGTCACTCTTGTGCAGAGAGACCTTACTTCTCCGTTGACCACTTCAAGAAAGAGGAGACCCTGAAGGAGGCCAGAGAGAATGTAGGGGACCCCAAGAGCCATATCAAAGAGAGCATGCCACCAGTCATATTGGGAGCATATTTGGCACTAGTGACGAGTATCAGGGATACTGAGCCATTGACTTTTGCGCAAGGCAGTGGACCATCATGTCTGGAGAGAGGCCATGGTAGAGGAGTATGACTCCATTGTCCGCAATGATATCTGTGATGTGGTTCTGAGGCTAGTGGGGAAGTGAGTTGTGACTTCCAGGTGGTTGTACAAGACCAAGATTGTTGCAGATGGAAGAATTGAGAAACATAAGGCTCGTTTTGTGGCACAAGTCTTCTCACATATTGAGGGATTCGATTATGATGAGACTTTCGCACCAGTTTCGAGATACACTTCTAGCAGGACTTTCATTGTCATAGCAGCAAAGATGGGTTGGAGAATTCACCAAATGGATGTGAAGACCGCATTTCTGAATGGATTTATTGAGGAGGAGGTGTACATAGAGCAACCACAGAGGTTTGAGGTGTGTTGGCACATGGGCAGACCCGGGGTTCAGTTCCAAGAGCGCACCAACAAGCCCTAACTACTGGCCCTTTCGGCAACACCTGTGAGGCAGATGCAGTCTCACCCGAAGTAGCTATGGGGTTTTGCAGGACACATATGTCTACAACCAAGGGAATACAAAGTGGATTCAATGCAAGAACAACACAGCATCTAGATGTTAGTTATCAACTTAGTCCTACCTCACACATTTATCTATCAGATCTAACACAGTAATGAAATAACAGTATATCAAGAACAAGAGAACACCACATCAATCACAAACAACACCAAGATATACGTGGTTCACCCTCTCCCTAGGGATATGTCCACAGAACTGTGCTTTATAATATATTAAGATGAAAGAATACAGTTCTTATCTACACTCTTAGCTAGCATATCTTCTCTCTTTCTCTCTGTCTTTACTCCCTATGCACCCAACTGCAGTGTTGATCTTCACACCCAGTTGAAGATCTTACAATACAGACTTCCCTTACCCCTCAATGCTTCTCTCTCTCACTACAATAATCACTCATAACAATAACAAACTTGGGACTCTTCACCAACCCCTCTTTCCTCATATAGGTTCTTATTTATACATTACAATGACTCACCAACAGCCTTAGGCCAAAACCTAAGTGTTAAAACCCTAGATACCAAAAACCCTAGGTCAAATTGACCCACGTTTTCAGGGCTTCCTTCCTTCCTTCTCGCGCAGTGCTCCAAAGCATCCAATGGTGGCTTTTTTCGCTCGTTGAGTTGTCCATGATCCATCTTCCTTGTTGATCAGTCATCCTCGATATCCTCGTTCAATGGCTTGCTTTCTCTTACTTTGCTTTGTCGTTTCTGCTCTTTTTCTCACTTCGACCCAGTATCAGTCACTATGTATTTTGCGCAGTTCACGTTTCATATTTTCTACATTAATCTTTGCTTACTTCCATACCCAAGGGCCAACAGGCCCCCAACACTCATATGTGACTCGTCCTTAGGCACTTAAGATCAGAACCTTTTGTTTTGCTTCGACTTTAGGCTATGCGGAGCAGCATGTGCTTTCTGCTCTCTCCTCCCCCACTATGTGCAGACTATCTTTTATGTGTCTGGTAACCAGTTTCAACTACACCTAGTACCTGGACTCTTCCTCTTTCTCTCTTACGGATGGCTGCGAGGTAGTTGGTTGTCATAATACAATTTCAACCGGCTCCCGTTCACCAAACCTTCCTTCCATTCTCCCTTCAAGGTTTTCAACTGTGCATCTCCTCCTTCCATGACATAGACAACCTCATATGGCCCCATCCAATGTGTTCTAAACTTCCCTGGATGCTTCATGAATTTGTTGTCATATACCAATACCAAATCTTCTTGTTTGAAGGCTTTCTTCTTGATGTGTCTGTCCTGGTAGGCCTTTTCTCTTCCCTTCTATAAATGTTTATGGAATGTTGCAATAAATCTATCTTCTTCTAGTTCGAGCAATTGTGTGAGCCTCTCTTGAATAGCACCAATGTCATCCATATCTGTAAAGGTTGTGATTCTTAAGCTTGGGACCAAATATTCCATCGGGAAAACTGCTTAGAGACCATAAACCAACTTAAAGGGGGTCTGCATTGTTAGCTTCTTGCAAGTGGTTCTATAGGCCCATAGTACTTCTGGTACTCTTAAATCCTAGTCATCCATGTTCACACAACAAATCTTCGTCAGTGTTGTCTCCAAGATCTTATTGAATGCTTCAACTGACCCATTCACTTGTGGATGGTAGGGTGTGCTCTTCTGATGATGCACTAAAAATTCCTCAGTCAAGGCTTCAATGGTCTTATTGATGAAATGTGTGACTTGATCACTCATAAGGATCTTTGGGCATCCAAACTTGGTTATGATGTCATGAAATATGAAGCGCGCAACTATAGTTGCACTACAGTCCTTAACTGCTCTTGCGTCGGCCCATCTGGTCAAGTACTCTGTCATAGTGATTATGTACCTTTCTCCTGTGTGCTTTCTTGGTGGGTTTATAAGTCCCATGAAATCAATGGCCCATTTCTCAAATGATTGTAAGATCAGTTGTGGTGCTAAAGGCATTTCATCTCTTCTGGACGGTTTCCCAACTCGTTGGCATACATTGCAAGCTTTGTAGTAGTCCTTAGCAACTCTGTGTAAAGTAGAGAACCAAAGGCCATTTCTAAGAACCTTTTGCGTTGTTTCTTTTCTTGTGTAGTGTCCTCTTGCGATGCCTTCATGAGCTTCTGCTAAAATCAATGGTCGTTCTGCTTCCATAACACATCTCCTTAGGATCTCATCAGGTCCCATTTTATAAAGTTGTTTGGTTATAAGTAAAAAGTCTGCAGCGTGCACTACCAATTGTTTCTTTTGGGTGATTGTATATTCACTAGGTGCCATTCCTATTGACAGGAACTGGACTATCTTGGCGAAGTGATCATCAATCTTTCTAATGGCCAATAATACTGCATTTGGCAGTGTATCCTCCAGATTAGTAGGTTCCTCTCCATGTTCCAACCTTGACAAGTGGTCAGGTCCTTTGTTCATTCTCCCTGGCTTAACCATGATATCAAAATCATATTCCTGAAATAACAGAAGCCATGTTCATATTCTCCCCCCCAACATTGGCTTGTTGACTAGGTATTTCAGTGCGGAGTGATCAGTAAACATTTTAAAGTGTCCTCCCAACAAGTAGTGGCGAAACTTCTACAGCGTATACACCATGGATAACCCTTCTCTCTTAGTGGTGGTGTAATTAATCTCAGTTGTTGATAGCTTCCTGCTAGAAAAGGACAATGGGTGGTCAATGTCTCCAGCTCCCGGTTGTGCTAACATAGCTCCTAAGGAAATAGAAGATGCATCGACATGCACGTGAAATTCCTTTCTCCAATCTGGGAAAACCAGGATAGGCATAGTAACCATTTTCTGTTTCAGTGTGTCGAATCTCTACTGGCATTCTTCTGTCCAATGAAACTGACAGTCTTTCTTCAAAATATTCTCCATGGGTGTTTTGATCTGTGCATAGCCTTTAATGAACTTCATGTAGTATCTAGTATGTCCCAAGGCAGTGTGCAGTTGTTTGACTGAAGTAGGAGGGGGAAGATCAACTATAATGGAAATCTTAGATGGGTCTACCAGCAGTCCCTGCTTACACACAATATGACCTAATAGCACTCCAAAGGGTGAAAAGCAGATGCACTTCTTCAGGTTCAAGGCAATCTGACGCTGCCTGCACTTATCCAACATTAGTCTTAAACATTCAATATGATTTTGTAAAAAGCTAAAAACAGTGCAATCATCAAAATATGCTTCCAGAAATTTATGTAAAAACTCCTTGAATGCTTCAACCACCACCCTGGAAAAGATGGTTGGGGCATTCTTCAATCCAAATGGCATCACTGTATACCGATAGGATCCCCATTCTGTTGCAAATGTGGTCTTATGGCGATCTTCTTTGGCAATCTGGATCTGATGGTATCCTGAAAATCCATCTGTAAAAGAATATACCTTCTGTCCTCATACATTATCTAACACTTCGTCAGTAATTGGTGTAGGGAATGGGTCATGCAAATAGGCATCATTCAGCTCCATGAGATCTACACAGATCCTCATCTCTCCAGTCTTCTTATCCTGCACCACCATAGGGCTAATCCATTCTGACTCTTCAATAAGTTCTATGATTCGTGCTTCCAACATTCTGTCGAGTTCAATCTTCACTTTCTCCTTATATTTAGGGTTCAATCTATAGGGTCTCTGTTTGACTGGTCTTGCATCTGGTTTCAAATGGGTCCTCATCTCTCCCATGGGCCCTTTAATGCCCTTCATATCAGTGAACTCGGTTGGAAACAAGTCCTGATATTCATGCAGTAACTCTGCGATCTTGTCAATAGTGGCAGCATCCCAATAATCTTGCAAGCTTCAGTGTTTGCTCTATTCCAATATTGATTTTTTATTTTATTTTAATTGGTTTTCTAATGAAAGGTAGTTCAATTCTTGGTCCTTCTATGTCTCTTTGGCCTTCTATTTCGGCGATGTTCACCTTCCTAGGATCCTCGTCTTCGTCAGCATTGATATTGTAACAGCCTTGCAGTTTCTGGAGAGGCGCAATCCATTCGTCCTCTTCTTGTTCCAAGGGGAGGCTAGGTGCCTCCTCTAATAATTTTTGTCTTACAATCTATAATGCTTGATCCACTGTAGGATATTGGCTTTCAAACAAAAGGTAGTTACAAAGTTATGAATCATACCTTCCCAATCTGCAGTGATGAGGCGCAGTTCTGCTTGAAGATACCAATTGATAGGGGTTGTGTCCAGTGTGTTGATGAATTTGTGCACCCATTTCTCCTGAGGAATGTTGCTTCAGGCTTCCTCGCAACTTCGCACATGGTCCTTCGGATAACTTCGACATGTGTACCTAACTTCACAGCCTTCTATTTGCTCTGAAAACTGCATTGTCATCAAAGTGCGACATTGTACCTAGTCTGTAATGTTGTTTTTGTGTGTCCCCCGCCATCTTGATGGAGTTGCTTTTAAAGCCTCATCCATTGCCAACAATATTTGTTGTGTTGGTACAATCTCTTAAAAGTCCAACAAGAACGCTTCTAAATGATTTAGGCCATCAAAGGTGGGCAAGTTACTTACTATTGTGTCAATCCAGCAAACTTCACTGCTTAACCTAACACATCTCCTTGTAGATACTTCATACATTTTTTTATGTCAGTTCTCCAATGCTTCTTCGGAATTCGATGAACATGTGTTGTCACTTCGTCAGCTTAGGTTCACGTCTGATGTCGAATTAATGTGACCCTATTGTTTTGCTGTTAATTTGAATATGTTTTCTAGTTCATATGCGTGGTCTTCTTCTCTGATGGGTTCTGTGTATCTCTGACCTTCATCAGGATCCAAAGGTGCAATGACCCTAAGGCCATCTCCTTCAAACTTCATTCTTCTTTTCTTTAAATCAACCACAGTGGAATTATTGAAATCCCAATCAATTCCTAACAGCGCAAGGTAAGGACAGTTATCATCAACTATCTCAATCACCTCGAAGTCTTCAAATGTCCTTACTCTGTCGATGTCCATAGGGACATGTTCCAATATTCCAAAGGGACTTACAGCTTGTTGATTATCCATCCTAAGCCTAATAGGGGAATAGATCAACTTAGGTTTCCCCATCAGTGCCCAGGTCTGCTTCGTCGTGACATTGACCTCTGACCCTAAGTCAAGGACCACATAGTCTATATCATACTCTCCAATTTGAGCATTCAGGTGCAGTTCCTTATTTTTCCTTCTCTTTTTAGAGACTTGGTGTACTACTCTATTCAGCAAGGGATCTATCTTTCCTAGTTCGTACTGTCTGATTAAATTTTGTAGCTCTTGTACAACACTTTCATCCTGAATCAACTTAATACAAGTATATAAGAATTCCATGAGCTAGCTTACCTCTTTTCCTTCTCCTAGCAGAGCAGACTGATCGAATGCCAGGGGAATTCCACATTCTCTTACTTCTAGTCGTGTCTTTGATGAAGAACCCTGGTCTCTCCGGAATTATTTTCTTGCCTCCTCAAATATTTGTTTTTCTTTCTTTGCATCAAACACTTGTGTCTTCTCTGCATCTTTCTGCACCCCTGATTCTTCTGTAGTCTTTCTCGGAGTCACTATGTCTTCTCATGTAACAGCGCCTCCTCTAGTGATAACAGAGACTCTAGGGTGCTCTCCGTGAGGTTCAACGTATATCAGTTTCACTTGCAGGTTCGCACCCTATCTTTCATGAAGCTTAGCCAGCAATGCTAGACATTCCTCAATAACATGTTCGAATGAGTTGCAGTAACTGCACGTGGTACAAGGGTTATGGTAGTCCCTTGCCAAATGTCCTGGTTGTGCACAATTATAACAAATGAGTTGGCCTCTATGTTGGTGTTACAAGGGAAAAACTCTTTATGGCCAAGGTTAAAGCACAACAAACAGGTATGACTACAGAAATCAACTCAATTCCAACATGTTCTATATAAACTAATGTGCAATACGAGGAAGAAGCTTACCTCGATCCAATCGTTTGATGTCATTCCACCGTTGAGCACTTTGACCTACAAGAAGTTCTCAACAAACAAGCGATGCAAGTATATAGTGACAATATATAAAATGAGATAGCACATCAGATAGCACAATCCATTAATAAACATTACAAACATGCCCATGGATGATAATCATATATTTGCAAGATATCAATAAGATGGGAAAGGACTATTTCTATTAATAATTGATCAACAGAAGTATCAACATTACAGACTTTCATGTCGGCACGATTCGAAACCAAGAAACCAGGTTCCTTCCAACTGGGTCTCCACCACTTCAATCCTCCACCAAAGGGAGGCTCATAGCAAAGAGGTAATGAGGTCCTCTCGACAATAAGGAAAGAGCTTGGGGGATGAACATTGTGTTCAGACTTGAGGGACAAAGGGATGCAGACTCAATATGAATTAATTTCTCCATAGTAACTTTTCTCTCAAAGTTGAATGTTTTTTCCTCTTTTTCCATAGCTCGAAATTGTGCTCTTATAGCCTCCAGAATGCAACTGAAGGGCTGAGTCAGAATGTTTCCAGTATATGGAAGGCCAAAGATCAAAGATCTTTTGTCATGACATGGAAACCCAACATCATTTTGTATTTTCTGGCACAAATCCCGATATACGCGAGTTGTAGTGGAGCAGCAAGCGTATATGCATCTTGCAAAGCAGTTAGGGAGCATATATGTGGAAAAATATCTATTTTTGGCTCTGGATTTATCAAAAAGGGGTTGATAAGTCTGCATAGGGAAATGGAAAAAGGCCCTCTGTGCAAGATAGCAATGGTGAGGCAAATCTTTCTATAACACTTGGCTCATACCTCCTTCTCCTCCTCTTCCTCTGAATCCACCATGAGGGTTGAAGTTTCCTCTTCCAAGAGAATTATACTACGTAGTGTTTCCTTCTTGTTGTACTTCACCTTGAATTTTGTATATATCCCTTGACCTATCATGCATGAGTTCATAGGCCCTACAATCCCTATCATTTGTGGGTGTCTGAACATATTTTTGCATGCAATAGCATTCACCAGGGCGATGTCTATTTCTACACACCTCGCACCATGGTAAGGTAACTTGCTTTAAAGGACTCGGGGCTCTAGATTCCAAATACTTGTGAAATAGGGGACAGTATTCCTTGTCATGGCCTTCTAATTTGCATCTAATTCACTAGATATCTTCTCTTTTATCTTTTCCCTTGCCTTTCTTCATATCTTCGACCTGCAGAGATAAACTAGTTAGTTGACTCAAGATTTGACTCATACTTGAGCTGGACTCTTCCATAGGAGTTGATTCTAGTTTCATGGCAATCTTCAACGCCTCAGCCTGCGAAGAAATCTTTTGTTGCATCAAAGGGACTATGATGTGTGGTAAGAGAGAAGCAATGAACCATTCCTTTTTCTACTCATCTGGGATCTGAAAACTCAAATGGCCTGTTAAGGTCTTAAACCTCTGATCAAACTCCCAAATAGGTTCAACTACTTTCTGCTTTATTTCTTTCATTTATCTGATGCATTGCGACTCCGACTTAGGTTTCTTGAATTCTGCAATCAACACAGTCTTGATCTCGTTTAGCAGTTTTGGCTGGACAAACTTCATGTACCAGCTTAGTGCGTGGTCTCTCAAGGTAGTACTAAATTGAGCTCGTTTAACAGCTTCGTCGGTGACATTCTTAATACTCCACATCGCTTCACATAGAAACCAGCGTTGATCAGGATCTTCAGATCCATCTCCTCTAAAGGTGGGTAACCTCATCTCATCTTCCATAGATCTTCTTAGGTTTCCTAAATGATTACATGGTGGGCTGCTAGTGACAGTGCTTTGAGCAGTCTGGTGATTCTGATTACTCTGATTGCTTGATGCTGCTAAAACAACAGGAGGAGTAATAATACTTACTTCAATGATCTACGTAGTTCCTGAAGTTTGTGACTCTTCTCGGTGAGGCTCTTCAGTCTTTCCTTCTTGAGCCCTACCAGATTCTGAATGTTCTTCGTTCACCAGTTCTTCTTCCTCTCCACTGTAAAACCCTTCATCTTGTACCAGTGGTTCGTGGTTCTGTCTGAACAAGTTCACCAAAGGGACCTCTCTAAAGATTCTTCCATTTCACGTATGTTCGACCTCTGCGTCGTTGTCGCTGTCTGAATTCTTGAACATTAGCTTTTCGTTCGGACCAACTATTGTAGCTTCAAGATGTTCTTCTCATGCAATAGCATCTTGATCCTCAACTTCAGAAATTGTAAAAATTTTCCTCTAAGTCCCTTGAAGAAGTATCTCTCTGCTTGACTTTACGATTCTACTCTGTCATCAGCAAGCTCAGTGATATATCCTCCAATGGTGCTATCGAACCAATGATCTACTGCTCTTGACACGGCGTTATCAACTCTCTTGATCTTCTTGATCAACGCTGACATCCAAACCAGAGGTGGTCTAGATCTGATCTCAAACTGGGTATCTACTAACCTAGCTAGCCACTCGTATAACTCTTGTTGAATTCCTCCAAAGAAAATCGCGTGTATATCAATAAAGATATACCTTCCCAACCAGTCCTCGATACTAAGCTTAGGGTTCTTGTTCTGGGCTTCTGCGAAGTCCTTTTCTTGGTCTTCTATCCACTTCTGAATCTCTGTCTTCGATGGAAACCACCTTGACATTCCCTTAAGAAGATCCATGTCCCAGCAACGGAACCATTTGTTGGCACAGAGGCAGACCCAAGGTTCAGCTCCAAGAGCACACCAACAAGCCCTAACTACTGCCCCTTTTGGCCACACCTGTGAGGCATATGCAGTCTCACCCAAAGTAGCTATGGGGGGTTGCAGGACACAAATGTCTACAACCAAGGGAATACAAAGTGGATTCAATACAAGAACAACACATCATCTAGATGTCAGTTATCAACTTAGTCCTACCTCGCACATTTATCTGTCAGATCTAACACAGTAATGGAATAAAAACATATCAAGAACAAGAGAACACCACATCAATCACACACAACACCAAGATATATGTGGTTCACCCTCTCCCTACGAATATGTCTACAAAATTGTTCTTTATAATATATTAAGATGAAAGCATACAGTTCTTATCTGCGCTCTTAGCTAGAAGATATTCTCTCTTTCTCTCTATCTTCCCTCCCTGCGCACCCAATTGCAGGGTTGATCTTCGCACCCGGCTGAAGATCTTACAATACAGACTTCCCTCACTCCTCAATGCTTCTCTCTCTCACTACAATAATCACTCATAACAATAACAGACTTGGGACTCTTCATCGACCCCTCTTCCCTCATCTGGGTTCTTATTTATACATTACAATGACTCACCGACTGCCTTAGGCCGAAACCTAAGTGTCAAAACCCTAGATACCAAAAACCCTAGGTGTCTAAAACCATAGGTCAACTTGACCCGTGTTTTTCGGGCTTCGCTAGCCTGTCTTTCCTTCCTTCTCCCGCGGTGCTCCAAAGCATCCAACGATGGATTTTTCCACTTGCTAAGTTGTCCATGATCTATCTTCCTTGTTGATTTGTCATCCTAGATCTCCTCATTCAACGGCTTGCTTTCTCTTACTTTGCTCCATATTTTCTATTCTTCTGCTCACTTCGACCCAGTATCATTCATTGTCTCTTCCGCATAGTTCACATTCTGTCTTTTCTGCCTTAATCTTCGCTTAATTCCATACCCAAGGGCCAACAAGGTGAGTGACAAGGAGACTCATGTGTGTCTTCTAAGAAAGACACTATATGGTCTGAAGCAAGCTCCTTGAGCTTGGTATTCATGCATTGATACTTATTTGCTTCAAATGGGCTTCAAGAAAATCGATGTTGATCCTAACCTCTACTACATCATTAGAGGTGAGGACACACTCATTCTCATATTATATGTTGATGACTTGTTCATTACTAGAGCTGAGGATCTCATAGTTGAGTGCAAGTTGGGACTTGCATCAGAGTTTGAGATGAGTGATATCGGATTGATGCACTACTTTCTGGGTATGGAGGTATGGCAAGAAGAGGGTCACATATTTCTCAGGCAGAGGAAGTATGCAGCAAATATTTTAGTAGATTTCAGATGGAGGAATATAGACCCATGTATACACCTATGATCACCAACTGGAAGAAGCTTAGTGTTTCATATAGTCAGTTTGTGGATGCCACAGTTTACAGGCAGTTGATCGGTTCACTCATGTATATGGTTTAACACCAGACTAGATATATGTTTTGTTGTGAACACTCTCAGTCACTACATGGTTTAGTCGAGGAGTGTTCACATGGTTGGGGAAAAACACGTCTTGAGATATATTGTTGGGACAGTGGACTATGGCCTAGACTATGTCAGAGGAGATGGAGTCAGTTTGGTTGGCTACACAAATTCAGACTGGGCAGGATGTGTTGCTGACAGGAAAAGCACCGCAAGGTGTTACTTCAGTTTGGGGTTGGGACTTGTTTCTCGGTTCAGCTGGAAGCAGAAGTCAGTTTCTTTGAATTTGACCGAGGCATAGTATATGGCGGCCAGCCAGGCCAATTGCGAGGCCATTTAGCTTCATAAGATATTGGTTGGTTTATTTAGTCAAGAGATTCCACTGACCATCATTCATTGTGATAATCAAAGTTGCATAAAACTCTCTGAGAATCCATTGTTTCACGATCGATCGAAGCATATTGAGATTAGGTACCACTTCATTCATGAATGGGTTCAAAGAGGGGTAGTTCAGTTGCAGTATGTATCAACAAATGACCAGGTTGCAGATATTCTCACCAAGGCCCTGCCACGGGGCAATCATATCTACTTCAAAGACAATATGGGCTTGGTGAGGAACACCTTCCTCGGTAAGAGGGAGTGTTGATTTTTGTACCTTGGGAGGTGTTCCCCATGTTTTTGTACTCTCCTTAGCACATGCGGGATGGACTATACACTTTGTACCTTATACTTTTGTCTACTTTTACTTTGACTTAGGAGTTTTAAGTCAAAAGTGAAATTTAGTCATTTATGCCTAAAATGACTATTAATTCACAAAGTGGGTGAATTAGAGACATAAAGTGAACTTAGGAAACTTGACCCAAAGTGGGTTATTGACTTAGATATTTTTGGGGAGATCTCAACCATTGATTAGATGGGAGATAAGATGATCTCCACCATTCATATCTTAGGTTTCCTTATGCTTGTTCAAGAGGGGCGCAAAGGGTGAAGAGGAGGATCATTCTTCATTTGTTCATTGTGAGAGGAATACTTGGAGGATGAGGGTGAGGTTTGTTGCATGAGGTTGCTTGATATTGGGTGCTATCTAACATGGAGGGAGGATATCAGCATCTAGCTTGGTTTATTTAGTGGAGAGGTTTCACATCTGTGGAGGGCACACTTGCTAGAGAGGGTGCATCAGTTGTGGGGAGGACTTCTAGCCATCATATTGCAATGAGATCAATTGCAGAGGGAGGCCATATAGTGGAGCTTCATTCTTGTGGAGGAGCTTTTAGATTTGAGCTCATAGTTTGCTTCTGGAGCAGTTTCAGTGGTTTTTCTAGATTGTATGTGGAGCGCAATTTCCTAGGGCGCACCTGGAGGTTTTGGACTTGTGTTTCAGCTCAATACAAGCTTCTATTGTATCAGGTTCCTTTATATTTTGTACTTTTTGTATTCCACCTTCTTCTTTCCTCATATATAGACATATATTCCAAACTGGTTTTCCCCGGGGGGGGTTTATCCAGGGTCATGTTGACCAAAAATACCTGTGTACAAAAATGCATGTGTTAGTCTCTTAGATCTGCTTATTTTCAGCTTTAAATATCTTTAGGTGTGTTTTATTTAATTTAGTATGCATGTGCTAACTTCTAGTTACTAAAACTACATGCTAGAGCACATAAAATTGCAAATACAACCATAACAAATCAGTAAGAATTTCTTAGACTGTTGGTTGTCCTAAAACAACAGCATATACTTTACATAACAGGTGGTCAAATATAGACCCAGTAGGAAAGCTTGATAGGACCTGAAAAATCTTCACAACCTAAAGGAAGCTACAACTCCTTGAATTCTCTAGCTCCAACTAGAAGGAGGCTACGACCCCTTAATTTACAGGCTCCAACCTGAAGGAAGCTCCAAATCCATGTGTTATTTGACTCCAACTGGAAGGAGGCTATGACCCCTTGATTTACATGCTCTAGCCTAAAGGAAGCTACAACTTGTTGTGTTCTCCAGCTCCAACCAGAAGGAGGCTACAACCCCCTTTTCCTTGACCCATCCTTCCACCCTGAAATATAATTGTAGACTCAAACTGTCACTACATTTGTCACTGTCACTATCACTAATAATCAACCTGTCACCGATAATCAATATGTGACTGATAATCAACATGTCATCGATATCGATACCTCATCATCAAGACCTGACACTGTCTCTATCTCTGTCACTGAGAAAAATACCTCATCGTCATCATCAATACATGTCACTTCCACTGATATCGATATTCATATCCCATCATCAACTAAGACCAGATCCAATCACATAGATCATATACCAAGATCACCAATCATGTGCTAAGATGTGTGTGCCATAACATCCATCAACCATGTACTAAGATATGTATCATAACATTCATAAACCATGTACCAAGATGTGCCCCAAACATATAAAAACATATACCAAAGTACATCTCAAACTATGTGCCTAATATCCAATATGTTCCTCAAACCATATGCCAAAGGCATGTCTTAAGCATGTACCAAACCATCCAAGATATGCCTTAAGAATATACCATAACCATCAAAATACAACACATACAAAGCATAGCTTTAGTCATTTAGAAACCTGGTGTATGTGATCACATACCTGCATATCTTTCTCAACTTCAGCGACAAGAGAATAGCATCTTCATCAAACTTTACCTCAGTCTCGTGGGACTAGTTTTCGGATTAGTCACAAACCCTAACTTTCAACAAACATAACTATGTACATGTAATGAATAAAGGTATGAAACTTGTACCCGATATTATTCAATATCTTCTTTAAAATTCCTCCAATTTTCACTCCCTGAATCGTCCCTGAAAAGGAGTTGTAGCAAAAATGGCAAACCTTGTTGAATTCTGGCCTATTTTGGAGAGCGAACTTGTAGAGCATGCCACACACTGAATATTTGATATCTAGTTATGAAACTCACACAAAAAATACTACAGACTGTTATATTTCCAATTCAATTGGTCTCACAAAATTGGTATCCACTATGAAGAAGTTATGACCATTTTTCTCAGAACACTTGTTTGAGACTAGTTTCAAGACTAGTCAAAAACCCTATCTTCCACAAAGTGTGTCTCCAAAAATACAACGACCCAGAAGCTTAAATTAATACAACAGGTACCCTGATATGTTTTCTCAATATCCTCCAAGTTTTTCTATCTGAATCATTCTATAAAACAAGTTATAGCGAAAATGGTAAGATGACCTTTAAATAACATACCTTAGAACAACTCATCACAATACTTCATCCTCGCTTGTAATCTCCCCCTTCTTCACTTCATCTTCCCTCTAAAATTCTTCGTAGATCTCCTTTTTTACCTTAGACAAAAATCACTTGAGTTGATGCAACAAATTAACTCCTAGGTGCCTTATTTATACTATATCCGACACCCTCTTTTTAAGTCTGACTTGAGCCAAACAAAATTTAATTTAATTTTTAATAATAATTCCATTGGGGCTGACTTTACCAACATTATCCTTAATATTTATTGCAATGGGGACGACTTGTAACTTCTTGTTTGCGACAAATTTTCTTCTTTTAATTAATTTGGGGCCGACTTGTCATTTCTTGTTACAATTATTTAGGGCTTCTCAACCATACTTCAGGACTTCCAACTTCAAGAGGGGTATCTCTTCAATCGTGAGGAACCACGTGGATAACCACCTACCCTTGGAAATGGCATGATGAGGACTATCCATCTATGAGAGTTTCGAATGTATTAGTAGAGTCCATCATTCTCTTTTTCCTCAAACAACTTTGGGCTTCTTGTAGACTTCTTCAAAACGTCTTCCCGTGAGGGCCACGCTTAAAGCTATGCAACAAGGGGACCACTTTGGAGACTTCTTCAAATAGACCCATCACTTCTATATGCTTCCAAACTTGTTTCGAGGCTTCTTCTAGGGTTGATCAGGGTTGACATAAATGACAACCAACTATCCAACAATGTGTTCTAAAAGTTGTTTTAGGGATGTCTTTCTACCTCATTCTGATTTGATGATATCCTGAAAGAAGATCCAGCTTAGTAAATAATTTTAATCCATGCAATTCATCTAATAATTAATCAATGACAGGAATAGTAAACTTATCATTAATTGTCATTGTGTTGAGTTGTCTATAATCTAGACACATACGCCATGAACCATCCTTTTTTGTAACCATAAATATTGGTGAAGAAAAAGAACTTTGGTTAGGTTGAATGATGTTGACCTCTAACATTTCATGGATTATGCACTCAATCTCACTCTTTTGTACATATGGATACTTGTAAGGCCTAATGGTAGGTGGTACACTTTCTGGTTGCAAATGAATGGCATGGTCATGATCTCGAGCAGGTGGAAGCCCTTAGGCATTTCATCAAATACCTTGGAATTATTGTTGATAACTATTTGGAGGTCTAATGGTGTAGAGGATATATATGTTTGAACATCAAGGAAGCTCCAACTCCCTGTGTTCTCCGGCTCCAACCGGAAGGAGGCTACGACACCCTGATTTACAGGCTCCAACCTAAATGAAACTACAACTTGATGTGTTCTCTGACTCCAACTGGAAGGAGGCTACAACCCCCTTTCCTTGCCCCATCCTTCCACCCTGAAATATAAGTGTAGACTCAACCTGTCACTACCATGGTCACTATCACTATCACTAATAATCAACTTGTCATTGATAATCAATATGTGACTGATAATAAACCTGTCACTGATATTGATACCTCATCATCAAGACCTGTCATTATCTCTGTCTCTGTCACTGATACAAATACCTCATCTTCATCATCAAGACCTGTCACTACCACTGATACCGATATCTCATCATCAACATCATCATCAACTAAGACCATATCCAATCACATAGATCATATACCAAGATCACCAATCAAGTGCTAAGATGTGTGTGCCATAACATCTATCAATCATGTACCATAACATCCATCAACCATGTACTAAGATATGTATCATAACATCCATCAACCATGTACCAAGATGTACCTCAAACATGTAAACATATACCAAAGTACATCTCAAACTATGTGCCCAATATCCAATATGCTCCTCAAACCATATGCCAAAGGCACATCTTAAGCATGTCCCAAAGAATCCAAGATATGCCTTAAGCATATACCATAACCATCAAAATAGAACACATAGAAAGCATACCTTTAGTCATGTATCAACTTGGTGTATGTGATCATATACCTGCATACCTTCCTCAACTTCAGCAACAAGAGAATAGCATCTTCATCAAACTTTACCTCATTCTTGCGGGACTAGTCTTCGGATTAGTCACAAACCCTAACTTTCAACAATCATAACTCTGTACCTATAATGAATAAAGATATGAAACTTGTAACCGACATTATTCAATATCTTCTCTAAAATTCCTCCAAGTTTCACTTCCTAAATCGTCCCTTAAAAGAAGTTGTAGCGAAAATGGAAAACCTTGTTGAATTCTGGCCTATTCTAGAGAGTGAACTTGTAGAGCATGCCACGCACTGAATATTTGATATCTAGTTCTAAAACTCACACAAAACATACTACGAACTATTATATTTCCAATTCAATTGGTTTCACAGAATTGGGATCCTCTTTGATAAATTTATGACTTTTTTTCTCAGAACACCTATTTGAGACTAGTTTCAGGACTAGTCAAAAACTCTATCTTCCAGAAAGTGTATCTCCAAAAATACAATGACCCAGAAGCTGAAATTTATACCACAAGTACACTAATATATCTTCTCAATATCCTCCAAGTTTTTCTATCTGAATCATTCTATAAAACAAGTTATAGTAAAAATGGTAAGATGACCTTTAAATAACATACCTTATAACAATTCATCACAAGACTTCATCCTCCCTTCAAATATGCCCCTACTTCACTTCATCTTCCCTATGAAATTCTCCTCAGATCTCCTTTTTAACCTTAGATAAAAATCACTTGAGTTGATGCAACAAATGAACTCCTAGGTGCCTTATTTATACTAGATTTGGCACCCTCTTTTTAAGGTTCACTTGACTCAAACAAAATTCAATTTAATTTTTAATGATAATTCCATTAGGGCCGACTTTCCCAACATTATCCTTAATATTTATTGTAATGGGGATGACTTGTAACTTCTAGTTTGCAACAAATTTTCTTCTTTTAATTAATTTGGGGCCGACTTGTCACTTCTTGTTACAATTGTTTAGGGATTCTCAACCATACTTTGGGGCTTCCATCTTTAAGAGGGTGTATCTCTTCAATCGTGAGGAACGACATGGAGTACCACCTGTTATCACCATGATGATCATGCTTCAAATATGAGTTTAAATTTAGAAGGTGACTAAATCAGTGTAGAGACATGTCGTTGTTTGGAGGCCCAGGCCGTATATGGCGATGATATGGAAAAATATAGAGGGAGTGTGAAGGAGGGAGGACCGTTGATCTTGAGGCAGCCCAGATCAATGGTTGGGACCCATATCGAGCGACAAAGTAGCACGGGACTTAACTGATCGAGGGCAGGCCGGGGAAAACCACCATGGTGTCAGTTGTAGACACGTGGGGCCCTTAGAGATACATCGGGGCGAAAGTCAATCTGCCTAAAACCATTTTCACAAAAGCCCCGATGTCACGTGTTCTAATACGTCAAATCAACGATTCGTGTAAGGGAAATCGAGGGCTGGTCAAATCATCGCACGCCACTCGTTCGGGTATTTCACGACCATGCAATGTCAAGGGAACGCCACTGAATAACGAACTCAAAGTCTAATCATTTGAAATGGATTGGTCGAGCATGGTAGATCAACATGCCTACAAGTAATCTTGTCAGTGATTAATGATTGGAACTTGATAACTACCGATATTCAAGTATGGGTGGTGTTATTCTGCTCCCAGAAATAGTCATCCCATGCATAAGTGGAGTAATCTCGAGCTGGATCGATTTCTTGAGTTCTATAAAATTAAGGGAGACAAAATCGTGGCCTCTGCAAGGTCAGAAGATATGGATAACGTCAATCGAACAGTGTCCAGTGCAACGGGGTTCTCAACTAATGTGTCAAGCTTACCAATAAGTGAGAAAAAAAGGTGGGTTGTGCAGATATTAGCAACCAAATTTCATACAGAGCCCGTAACTGAATCAGATTCGGGGGTCATATTAAACCCTTTTATGAGGGACCTAGTCATCAATGAACACGTGGACTAAATATACAAGCAGGCAGTAAAGAAGAAGTGGAGCAAACAATAGAAAACAGAAATCAAAGTTGAGAAGATGGAGACCGTCGGAGAAAATCAACTCACTTGGTTGAGCACTCTGAAAGAAGAAATTGCCAAGATGAAATGAATTCTCAAGTAGGATCAAGTACATTCCAGCAAATTTTGGACAGATGGCGGCCCCAGACATGACAGACCTGTTTCTAACGGTCCCTTTAAAATAGGATAATTGTTATTATAAATCATTCTTTTTTTAAACTTATCTCTATTTTAGAATTATGGGGAAGTCTAAACGTTTTGAATTCCACAAGTAATTCTTCTATATATATATATATATATATATATATATATATATATATATATATATATATATATATATATATATATATATATATATATATATATATATATATATATATATATATATA
>JZKD02S1673156.1:108009-118472 GCA_000966675.3 Picea glauca | reverse complement strand
AAGTGACACGAGAGATCCCTCTCTAAGTTGAGAAGGCTAGTACCTCATCTCTAAATCTGGTTGAAATAGTTACCTTTGTCATTTGTCTATTCAGTCAGACAAAATTTACAGAGTGCTAACATTCTGGCACCGTTGTCGGGGATGAAATTGTAAAATTTTCCCTGGGAAAGAACGACATGGTTGAGTTCTAAGGTCTGAGAGCAGTAGACATTTAGGCACATATTGGTTGTATTCCTACTCTGGCGACTCCACACATCAAAAAATCAATTTGAAGGTGATTCCACTGGTATAAGAATCCAGAAATTTGAATTTTCACTGACGACTCCACTCTCAATGCAGAATCCGGATTCCAAAACATTATTGGCGATTCCACTCAAGATTCAAATGTAATTCAAAGACTCCACTGGAAAATGAGATCCCTCGGCCGAGGTATGAAAATACATTATGGAAGAAAACAAGTACTTAAAATTAGATTTTTCCCAATGCATTTTATTATTTGTTATAAGTTGCCTCTGCTCCTTCCTTGAACATGCCAAACATTTTTTTCTCTACCTGATGCATTCTAATAATGATCATGAGAAACTTGCAATTGTATATCTTCCTCTTAAAGTTGTATATGCATATCCTCATTGTATCATTGATTTTGATTTTCCATATGGGCCATGTGATGACCATAACCAAGTTGATGAGCTTCATGAAACCAAGGTTGATATTTCATCCCCTACACTTGATCTAACACCCTCCAAGACTCAGCATGGATATAGACCCTTAAAATTACCCCACATCCTTCATGATTTTCCTCCAAAACACTATGAGTACCTGCCTATGTTTGATGGGGAACCTGATAGCATCTCAACTGAAAAACACATCCAAGGGTTTGAGCATTTTATAGATTTGTTTGAGATTGAACATGATGATGTTTGTATGAGGGCCTTCTCTCAATATTTGAAAGGAGACACCAAAGAATGGTTTAAACATTTGCAACCAGAGGAAATTAGCTCATGGGAGGAATTGAAAGATGTCTTTTTAAAGTTTTGGGGCAATAAGAAGTCTTTGGACCTACAGCTTAGAGAGTTCTATGCTTTGGAAAAGCAAGACAATCAAACTGTTTATGTATTCAGCAAAAGATTTTTCAGTATCTATCAAAATTTACCCAAAGAAATTCGACCCACCGAAGTTGTTGCTATGCTCCATTATGCAACTACTCTCCATCCAGATTCGTCTCTCCTTCGTATGGAAAGAATATCCAAGTCCTTACAACAAATGTTCTATGATGCTCAAGACATTCAACACAACATCCAAGCATGTGAACAGATTCAAAATAAAGGACCAAATTCCTAAGAACGTGAAAGGGAATATGAGACGAAAGAGGTTGATAGGGATCCTAAGCATAGATTTGAAAATGCCATAGGTCCTCTTGCAGTTTCCAACTCCATGGATTCTTAAAAAATTATAATTCACCTATTGAAAGAGGGGGTGTTGATTCATCTCATGATGAGCAAAGGGGTGATTGTTTTTTATATTCATTTATAGATGGTCAAGAGAATGAGATTACAAATCTGTTTGATGAAGAACAGGTCGATGTCCCTAATTTGTTCTTGTTAGATGACATCTCACAGACAGTTGATTTGCCTGTATATGACAAATATGAGGAGGATTGTGATGTTGAAGACTTTCTTTTTCAGCAGTACAGTGAGATAAGTCAACCCACATATTACAGTTACAAAGGGCAGAGTATTGGATCAGCCGAAGAAAATTCTCTACCCTTGTGCTTTGCTGCATTCAAATTTTTGAGAGAGAATTCTAAAATCATTGTTGAAGTAAGCGAATTTGTGTTGATGAAAATTCACACCAAACCAACGAAACATATTGACAAGATATTGGAGAACTCTTCTCAGGCGCTTCAATGATCCTATTCCTCGCTTTGTAGAAGACCTTGTCAATTCAAAGGTGCAGCCATTGATTGAAGACAAAGCTAAAATTGAGCATGTCCAGCAATCCAAAGAGATGGAGAAATGTGCTTATGACGACACAGGATAAAATGAAGAAGGTTTTGAGTCAGGTAACAAAACCTTGCCATTGTGTTTTTCCTCATTCGAACTATTGAAACAAAGTAGCATTTCAAATCAGAAAATATCCAAGCATGAAGTTGAAAGTGAACAAAGCAGTGGGCTTATAGATAAAAATTATCTCCCCTTATGTTTCTCTTCCTTTGAATGGTTAAAATAAAATCATGAGGCTTCAAAGAAAACGGAGAGTTTTGATTGTATTCACAGTAGTATGGTTTTACATGAAAAGGTTGTTACCATTGAAGAACACCAATTGCACTCACATGCATTGAAGGATCATTACTTGAAAAATTCGGAGTGGGAACCTACGCTTAATCATCAGATTAAAGAAGAAGTTGATCAAGAAATTTTTGTTGAGGGTCATTTCCCTTCCCTTAAAACTAATGCAAATGTTCAACAACATTCCCATCAAGGCAAAGTATTTCAAGGTTGCCTTTCTTCCCTTGAAAATGACGTAGTGATCCTACTTCTGAACAACCTAAACATGGATGGATATTTTGAAACTTCACCTATGGAGACTCCAAGAAGCAAGGGAAAATTGGTAGAGGAAGCTTAATTTTCTGTCATGACTCCTGAAAATGAAACATTCTTCCATATGATTCATGATCCCAAGACACATTATATGGAAAAGGTTTATAATCAGAATTCACAAATGATAGAGGGATGCAACAAATCAATGTTTGCATCAAATGTGAGTCCTTTTACATCAGATGAGTTTCTCCAACCATGATTACCTTATGACTCAAGAAATCTTTACTACCAAACTTCTAAAAAAAAAAATCATTTTTTTGATAGAATTCAACAACTTGAATCACCTGAAAATAGAAATGCAGTGGAAGGAGTGAAATCTGATTATTGTTTTATGCATATCTTAGAGGATCCATTTGCGATCCTACTGGAGGAAGTGAACAATCCAATCCCTTCAAAAAAAATTAGAATTGGACTTATAGATAAAATTTTGAATAAATCGTCAGCAGAAGGGTTTTTGAGCAAGCAAGTACAAAAGAAACGAATGATGGATATAATGTTGTCATGACTACATTGGGATTATGATTTCACTTGATTGACGGCCCTTTTTCAACAGTTAGGGTAGGTAGGAGTGTGTGAATAAGCTTGTTGATCAAGCGTTGTTTCCCAGTAGTATGTACAATTAGATCCTAGCAGTAATTTTCCAGCATCCAATGGAAAGCAGATTGCAAAAGCCGGTTTTAAGATTTGACGATTCAGTCTCCAAGATGAAACAGGATGCCCACACACGTTTGAAGGCAACCCAATGAAGAAGGCGTCGGGTGTACAGTTCTTTGTTATCTCATAGGGAGGATAGCATCCCCAGTTGGAGCCTATCTTATCACCATGACGATCATGCTTCAAATCTGAGTTTAAATTTAGCAGGTGACTAAATCAGTGTAGAGACATGTCATTGTTTGGAGGCTCGGGTCATATATGGTGGCGATATGGAAAAATATAGTGGGAGTGTGAAGGATGGAGTCCTACGGATCGTTGATCTTGAGGCAACCCAGATCAACGGTTGGGATCCATATCAGGCGACGAAGCAGCGCGAGACTTAACTGATCGAGGGTGGGTCGGGGAAAACCACCATGGTGTCAGTCGTAGACGCCTGGCACCCTCAGAGATACATCAGGGTGAAAGGCAGTATGCCTAAAACCATTTTCTCAAAATCCCCTATGTCACGTGTTCTAATACATCAAATCAACGATTTGTGTAAGGGAAAGCGACGGTTGGTCAAATCACCGCACGCCACTCGTTTGGGTACTTCACGACCATGCAATGTCAGGGGAACACCGCAAGATAACAAACTCAAAGGATAATAATTTGAAATGGATTGGCTGAGCATGGTAAATCAACATGCCTGCAAGTAATCTTGTCAATGATTAATGATTGGAACTTGATAACTACCAATATTCAAGTATGGGTGTCATTATTCTGCTCCCGGAAATAGTCATCCCATGCATAAGTGGAGTAATCTCAAGCTGGATCGATTTCTTGAGTTCTGTAAAATTAAGGGAGACAAAATCGTGGCCTCTTCAAGGTCAGAAGATATGGATAACATCAATCGAGCAGTGTCCAGTGCAACGGGTTTCTCAACTAATGTGTCAAGCTTACCAATAAGTGAAAAAGAAAGGTGGGTTGCGCAGATATTAGCAACCAAATTTCATACAGATCCCACAATTGAATCAGAGTCGAGGGTCAGATTAAACCATGTTATGAGGGACCTATTCATCAATGAACACATGGACAAAATCTACAAACAGACAGCGAAGAAGAAGCGGAGCAAACGACAGAAAATAGAAATCAGAGCTGAGACGATGGAGAGCGTCGGAGAAAATCAACTCGCTTGATTGAGCACTCTAAAAGAATAAATCACCAAGATGAAATGAATTCTCAGGTAGGATCAAGTACATTCCAGCAAATTTTGGACAGATGGCATCCCCAGACATGACAGACCTATTTCTAACGGTCCCTTTAAAATAGGATAATTGTTATTATAAATCATTCATTTTTGTAACTTATCTCTATTTTAGAATTATGGGGAAGTCTAAACGTTTTGAATTCCACAAGTAATTCTTCTATATATATATATATATATATATATATATATATATATATATATATATTATCTCAAGGATATAGAAAGCATGGAGAAAAGAGGAGCATGCCCTCTGTGCAAGAAGACTTTTGTAAATTTTGGGGGCTAGAATGAATATATAAATGCAGAAGCGGATTTTGAACTGTTTATGAAAAGATTCTAACTGGTGGTGATATGAGCTTCGTTTCCTTTCATCATATGTATTTCCTGTGACCTATTACTTCATTTACATTTTCTTCCGTTTAAATTGGATATTTAAAGGCCCAAAATTCATCTTGTGATGCTCTTGGATTAGCAATTTAGACTATGTTTATTTCTTCTTAACCAATTAAGAATCCATTTTAAATATGCTCTAATGCAGTTATATGTTTCTTTTCCTCTGATGCCTTGCAAATTTCAGATATAAACTCAAACTCATCGCCTCATTTAGCCTTTCCCTCTTTATAGTTTCATGTTTTGACAATGAATTTTTCATCCCTGACTCCATAGCCCAAATGTCATCCTCATTTCTTCAGTTATTTGATAAAAACTCCCCAAAACAAACCAAATCTAGCCACTAATTTCCATAGATATATCAAGTGACACGAGAGATCCTTCTCTGAGTTGAGCAGGCTAGTGCCTCAGCTCTAAAGTGGGTTGAAATAGTTACCTCTGTCATTTGTCTATTCAGCCGGAAAAAATTTACAGAGTGCTAACACCACCTACCCTTGGAAATGGCATGACGAGGACTATCTATCTATGAGATTTTTGAATGTATTAGTAGACTCCATCATTCTCTTTTTCCTCAAACAACTTTAGGCTTCATGACCCCATCTTTGGGCTTCTTGTAGACTTCTTCAAAACATCTTCCCGTGAGGGTCATGCTTAAAGCTATGTAATAAGAGGACCACTTTGGAGACTGCTTCAAAAAGACCCATCACCTCTAGATGTTTCCAAACTTGCTTTGAGGCTTCTTCTAGGGTTGATCAAGGTTGACATCAATGACAACCAACTATCCAACATTGTGTTCTAAAATTTGTTTTAGGAATGTCTTCCTACCTCATTCTAATTTGATGTTATCATGAAAGAAGATCGAGCTTAGTAAAGAATTTTACTCCATGCAATTCATCTAATAATTCATCAATGACTCGAATAGGAAACTTATCATTTATGGTCATTTTGTTGAGTTGTCTATAATCTAGACACATACGCCATGAACCATCCTTTTTTGTAACCATCAATACTGGTGAAGAGAAAGAACATTGGTTAGGTTGAATGACGTTGACCTATAACATTTCATGGATCATGCACTCAATCTCACTCTTTTGTACATATGGATACTTGTAAGGCCTAATGGTAGGTGGTACGCTTCCTAGTTGCAAATGAATGGCATGGTTATGATCTCGAGTAGGTGGAAGACCATTAGGCATTTCACCAAATACCTTGGAATGATTGTTGATAACTATTAGGAGGTCTAAGGGAGTAGAGGATATATATGTTTGAACATCAAGTGAGCACAATTGTGCAACTACACCCCGGTGTCCCTTTTTGAGTAATTTTTTCATGCAATTAGAGCTTATCACTTTAGAGGGATTCCCTTGGATACCTCTAAGCTCAATTTCCTTGCCATTTGAGGAAAATCTCATGAAAATATGTTGAAAATTAAAGGCCACTATTCCCATTGATTGCAACCATTGGACCCCTAATACAACATCAACACCCTCCATTTGGATGGAAATCATATGGATATCTAGAAAATACTCCCCCGTGTTGAGCTTAATACTATGGAATTTCCCTAAATAATTTATGGCACCTCCACCTGCAATCATTACTTGAAACTCTGGTGCGGGATATACAAATAAATTGAGATCTTTTTCTAATTTGTAATTGATGAAATTATGGGTACTACCAGAATCAATCCATATTGTTACATTTGTTTTTCTCTTTTATGTATCATTGTATCTTAAGGGCGTGTGGAGTATTGATGTTGGGCAATGCATAACAAGGTGTTTTTGGAGTAGTCTCTTCTTGATTTGGATCTTGTGGTGGTTCCAATTCTTGATCTTCTTCATCTTCACAGTCTATGTAGAATAATTTCTTCTCACCACATGTATGCCCCTTACTGTACTTGCTATCACAATTGAAACATAATCATTTTGCTCTTTTTTCATCCATTTGTTGAGGTTTCAACCTTGTTGGTTTAAGTACGATATCATCTTCATCTTCACAGGCTATGTAGAACAATTTCTTCTTACCGCATTTATGCCCCTTACTATACTTGTTGTCAAAATTGAAACATAATCCTTTTGATCTTCTTTCATCCATTGGTTCAGGTGTCAACCTTGTTGATTGATGTATGGTTGTCTTATGACCCCTAAAACGATCTATGCTTACAGTGCTAGACTTGTGTGTAGCCTTATTTTTAGCTTGAATATGATGATCATTTTGCATAACTTCCATAATATTTGTAGGATGTCTTAATAAATGTTCATGTTTAATGTCTTCTTTTAATCCACCCATGTAAGCTTCCAACAATTATTCATCACTTATGTTATCCACCCTTGTGGCCAATACCTGAAATTTTGAATTATAATCTTCAATATCACCTAAGTGCTTGATTCTTGTCAATTGACTGAAGTAGTCTTGTTCCCAAACTTTCCCATATTGTGCTTCTAATTATACTGTAAATAAACCTCAAGTGTAATGATATAAAGGGGGTTTCATTTTCACTATCCATTGATACTATTGATATGGTTTTATCTCAAAGTTCAAAGTTGCTATGTGAATCCTTTCCTTATCATCCATAATATTATGTAGTTCAAAATATTGCTCTATTTGGTTCACTCAGGTAAAGACCTTTGTACCATCAAACTTATTTAATTCAATCTTGGGAAAGTTGAATTTAGGACCCCCACCATAATTAACTCCACTATTAGAGTTAAATCCACTTAAAAATTGCTTATTATCGGCAGGTTGTTCAACCTTAATACTAATTTTATTTTCATGGATTCCTTGCATTTTGATATGTCCTTTAGGGTTTCTCTCATTTAGAGCCTGAAATATCATGGAAGACATGGAACTTTGCAATTCCATCATGGATTTTTGTATTTCTTCTTTATTTTCATCCATCTTCTTTTTCATGTCATTCTTATTTTCTTCCATCTTCTTTTTCATGTCATTCTTATTTTCTTTCAACTTATTTTCCATTTCATCAATATTCCTTTCCATTTCTTGAATTTTTCTTTGTGAGTTTACCAAATCATTACTTTTTATCCTTAAATCATTAAGTTGTTCCTCCAATTTCGATAGCATGTGATGTATCTCATCATTTTCTTCATGAGTTATAGATGAAACTTATGGAGGTTTAATTTATGTTGACATATTTTTTGGACCCATGTAGAATAAAAATAATGATACTCCCCTTTTTCGTCTTTATCAAAAAATTTGAATCACCAAAAACAGAGCTTCCAATAAAAAGTTATGCCAATTTTAAATTACGTACCTTTCAAATCCTTAATTTGGAGTTTGTCCTTCTGGCTGACCTTCCTTCTAGTCTATTTATGAATTTCCGGCCCTTCTGAATCTGAAATTTCTGCCTATATTACTATGTAATGTCTTCTTTTCAATGATATAGGTATGGCCAAAATTGGATGCGCCAAGTGAAAGTTAGTGTAACTTTCCCAAACCTTGCTGATTTTTGGCATTTCTGGGAAAGAGAACTTGTACAAAATTCCATGCGACCAATATTTGATATCTTATTCTAAATATTGTACCATAAATACTATGGATTGTCCTCTTTCAAATGCAACTAGTCTCACTGAATTTGGATCCTTGGTGAAGAAGATATGACAAATCTACCTGGAACAGAGGTTTGAGACTATTAATAGGACTGGTCAAAAACCCTATCTTCCACATGGTGTATCTTAAAAATTATAATGACCCAGAAGCGGAAATTTTGAAAAAATATACCTTTATATGTCATATAAATAACCTCCAAGTTTCACTATCTGAATCATCCCAGAAAAAATGTTATAGCGAAAATGCTAAGATGACTTGCTTGGAGAAGAAAAACCCTAGGATCAATGCTCTGATTCCAAATGTTATGATCCAACGCCTTAAAAATGATAAAAATTCAATGAATTACAGTCCACCTCGAGGGGGAAACCTCCTTTTACAATATATCCAATTCAAAATACAATATGAGATTAGATAAGATGATCCTAAGACTAGGTCTCCTTGGTGTATATATATATAGGAGACAAAGGGGCCTACAATTATAATGAAAGGGTGCGATGAAGGGGTTCAAAGCCTACATAGAAATATAATACTACAAATGTAATAATTCGATATCTAGGGATTAATAATGGTTTTACATATAAAATGGGGCGTTGTCTAGGTCTTAACAGTCAAGTCTCGAATGAAAGGTCAATATAGTCATGTCCTAGCCAACCTCCTTAACTAATGAGTCCCTACATTATAAGTTATGGGAGATTGGAGTCTAAATTTATCGCCCAAATTGAATCCAAAACAATGCCAAAATTTTACCTCTACGTTTTCACTTTTGTCATTTAATTTGGGACTCTGTCTTCATATTTTTAGTTGCAACCAAAATTGAGTTAGTTTTATCGTCAATTTTAGAGTATAAATTATTGTTTAATTATCAAAATTGGTGCTCAAAGTGATGTCCAAGAATTAAGGTGAGAATAATGTATTTTCTAGAGTTTGCATTAGCATCAACAATAAAGTCGAAATAGATCCACTAGCATCGTTTTTCATGTAAAAAAACAATCAATGACATATATGCTTTTGTCAAATAATTTCTCAATAATGTCGATAATTACATCTTTCATAAAGACATAATAACTTTTATAGGTTATAATTATTGATGCTATATTAGTCTCGACTACACTATTTTTTTTTAAACAACACAAAAAATATAGGAGAAATGGTCATCTCTCCCCCTATACTTATGGCTTATTAGATAAATTTTTGTTAAGATTTTAATTTTTATTTTTATTTCTGTAAGGAAAAAACCTTTATATTTGATATTGTAAGTGTGAATTCAAAATATACTTATGGATGCATTGATAGGTGTAAAAAAAAATCTCTCTATTTATATATGGCAATCTATGTCTCCCCCCATTATTTTTATTTACAATCATCCATGGCTCCTCTAGGCGAGGCATTCAAAATCTCTTTCAAGATCATTATTTTCAATCCCAAGGCTCTAACCAAAAAACAAAACAAAACATGACAATGACTCTGACCATGACAAAGATAAGGCATCTTCCAGCTCCTTGATCAATAAAGTGATCTTTCTGAAATTGAAATTCAAGGGGCCCCTCTAAAAACTTGCTCGGGGAGGATCCCCTCCTAGATCAATAAGGATTCCTTAGATAGTTTATTAGTTGTTTGGTTTTATTCTATGTAAATATGATTAAAAGGAAAATCATCAAAGCTACTTTTTACCTCCAGAACTTTATTGATGATTGAACCTAGCAATGTGTTTTCAATTCTGCACTTATTATTTTCCTGATCAATCGACATCTTGGAATATCTACACACCTACAAATATTTTAAACCTTTGTTTGCACTAGTTTTCAAGAGAAGCCATAAAGCATTGAACTCTTCATGGTTATTAGTTCCTTGCCTAGTACCATATTTTAGTAGTATAAGAAAAAAATATTTAAAGAAAATGATAGCTCATGACCCATACATACTTAGGGTTCCTTGACAATATCCATTGAAGAATCCTCGGGCTTTTCCATAATCAATATATGGTTATTTGATAACCCTTTGTGCCTTTT
>JZKD02S1673156.1:88600-99112 GCA_000966675.3 Picea glauca | reverse complement strand
CTCCCTAGCTAGGAGGGAGTGTTAATATTATGGTAGCTTCGGGAGGTATGAACCTCTATTATGACCTATGATGAGACTAGAATCCTCTGGAAGGAAGCAAAGAATTGAAGGAAACTCTAGACAAGTTGTCGGCTGAACAAATATATTTATATTGGATTTATTGATGCCCAGAAGGAGAAGTCGGCCCAGTTAGACTGGCCAATCCACTATAAATACAAGGCGCCAATTTCATTATTTGTCATCTCAGCAGTTGCAGTGAGAGCAATATCTGCACAGGAAGTTGCAGGCAGCAGCAGTTTGGTGCGCAGGTTTTCTGGGAAACATGGGAGAGTGGTGCGCTAGCTTCTGGGTGGGATCATATGTTCAGTTTAGTTTCTATTCTTTTGCTTGGTGCATTTAGCCTCTCTTGGCTATAGATTGTAGCCATAATTCTCTTCTCGGTCAAGGTCAAGGTGCTCGGAGGGTGGCTTAAGGCCTGTGGTTGGGTGATGAGGGTATCGTCAATGGTTAAATGAGCACAATCCTCTATATTCTAACACGTCCCACACTGCCCAATGGTTTGTGAGAGATGACTTGCTAAATTTCAGGGTCGAGAATGGAAACTAGAGAAACAGCTCTTTCATTACACCCTTTGATCTCAATATTTAGTCCAAATCATACAGTGGATAATATAGAGCTATTAGTGTTCTTTGATTGCACATAGAGGATGAAACTATAAAGGAATCCACAAAACTACAACAAATATTGAATGTTTACACCCATAAAATAACTAGGTAGCCATTCAATATCAGTAAAAGTAGTATCAAAATCACAATTTGGCATTCATCCTTATGATCCATTAAACAAAATAGGAGTAGAAAATCTCTCACGTGGAATTAACACAAAAACACACAACAATTGCAAAACAATTCATGACATAGTGGGCACAATGCTTACCCTGGAAAACCAAATGGGAAAACCAATTTTGAATGGGGGCTCCATTCTCAATTTGGCAACTCTAGTACAATGCAATTATCGGCTCTCTTGGCATCCTCCTCTCTTGGCCAGCAAAAATCCCTTTGAGAGTGAAATTAATGAAAGAAATAGGGAGATTTAGGGGGTAAGGGGAAGGACAACAACCATGACCCTTCATTTCCCATTCATTAGCCTTCTCTCTTATTCTATTTTTCTTATTTCATTTAATTGTTTTTTTCCTCTCTTTTTATTTTTTCTTATTCAACGTTTACGTTGCATTGATTTACATAGTTTTCTAGCCTTCATAAATTGTCAAATTTCTCTTACAAGTAGTAAGTCTTACAACCATTCATTGGTTCATATCACATAATAAGGAGGAGGACAATGAATTAAGGCTTCGACACCCTATTAATATATGGAGGGACAGTCAATCTTCCTATTAGAGCCAAAAGAAGGAGTATCCAAGGAGGTTGATCTTGAAGGGCATCACAAATAAGGGTTAGTAAAGACATGAATAGACAGGAGGATAGAGATCCATGGTAACTCCATATAAAAAAATCATTCCCCTACATTACCTTGGAATTTACAGAACTCTCATGCAAGTCGTGACTTGGACTTGGAGCCTTATTTATGGTTGAGTGGGCAGGTGGTAGTGTGGATGAACATGAAAAGGAGGTAAGCTCGAGAATTAGATGAAGTAAAAATTGTGATATTTGCATTCGATTGTAGAAGGGAAGGCCCACATGGTATTAGGAGAAGATATGGGTTTGGAAGAAGTCGAAATACTATTTGGAAAGGTGCTTACATGTACATTCATAAGAAAAATTATAAGGAAGGAATTTTTCATAAGATGGATGGAGAATAATTGGAAGGAAGCCCTCGACTATATTCCAAAATTCCACTTCTTGATTTGATGTTATCTATTAGTCAAATTCAAGACAAATAGCGGGGGGGGATTATGGTGAAGAAACAGTAATAGGGTCCATCTACTCTTCACCTCAAGCACTGGAAGCTAGGTTTCAACCCTAAAAGAGAAAATTCTTCCTAACAACTAGTATGGGTAAAATGCATGGTCTTATGATGGGTTAAGGACCTTGGAAATCCCAAAGACGATAGGGAATGGTTTGGGTAACTTCATAGATTTCAAGAAAGACTTCAAGTCTAAAATAGATAGGAAAAAAATAAATTCGAGTAGAAATAGATATGGTGTTTGTCATAGGCGACATAGATAGTGTTGTGGTCTTAGAGATTTGTTCAAATACTATACTATTGGAAGCTCATGTTCATATGATTGAAATGCCATGAAGAGGGAAATGTATATAAATATTATTCAAAGAAGGACCATTGATGGATATGGAAGAAAAAGGGTAGGTTTCCCATGATTCACTAAAATCTGCAGTAAAATAGGATTACAAAATTATAGAAAATGACAATAACGAATCCCTGGCAAGGGTTGCTCAAGAAACCCTAAATTAGGAATAAAAATAAATAAAAGGAAAACTTCTACAATAATATAAGGGTATTAATTCTCCATTCTCAATATAAGAATACAGAGTAGACTTGGAGTGGTTAGATGCAGAAGGAAAGGAATTCTTAATATTTGTGTCTAGAAATAAAAGGCATGACCTTTATAATTTTCCAACCTTTGTTTTGACTAAAAAGGGTATAGGAAAAATAACTTTTAGAAGTAGACACATATAATAGAACCTAAAACATGGATAGGGATTTACAATATCATGTGGTTGTCATCATTGGAGAGAAAAATGAAAACCTTAAAAGCCATATATTGAAGCCAATTGTATCTCAAAGATTAGTGAACTCAAAACTAGCACAAGATTTATTTTTAGAAGGGGTGGATCTATCCCAGGGATAAAAGGGAAATCTCATATCATAAATAAGCATTGACCTAAGAAAGAGCCTATCAAGGAGGAGGAAAGAGGTTTTGAAGGTGGATGTCAATTTTTACATGCAACTTTATGTGACTAATTTTCAGATCTGAAAATTGCTTCCTGGTGAGCTAACAGTGAACCCTAGTTGTTATCATTGAACAATTTTACACTAAAAATTATTGACTGAAAATATATGTAGAGGAAACAACAAGATCGTAGATGAATCATCAACACACATGAGACACAAATTTTTTGTTCTATAACCTTGTCAATTTCATAAATTCTAAGGGAAAAACTAGCCCTCCCAGCCAATACAATTTCACCAAAATCTAAGGACAAACTTGTCCTCCAATAACAAAAAAAATAAGAAAACCAAATCTCAACAAATCCCTGGAAATTTCCTCTGCCCACAAATCTATTGCAGACCACCCGTACGCCCTGTTGACATCACGTGTACGGACCTACTCCTACCCAAAAACCTTTGTACGGATGTACGTGATTGACCCTTCTAAAACCTGCATACATACGCGATTGTGCCCACTGCAACCCGCATATACATGATTCACCCTACTACAACCCATGTACATACGAGATTGTGCCCATTGCAAACCACGTAAGTATGTGATTGTGCCCATTGCAATCCACGTATGTACGTGACTATGCCCACTACAACCCGTTTGCATATACAAAAAACTGTATGGACACTTCTATATGATTCGCTCCACTCATACAGTTTCTTCCTAGGCCGAATTTACCAGCATTATAGACATTCCCTTGTTGAAATCACCAAGATCCTTGGCACAAGTGTAGACTCACTTATGCCAACTCCATCATGTCTCTGCACACTCTACACAATATGAAATGTCACAATGATCTCTCTCCTTTATATACAAGTCTTACGGGTCAACATAGAATCCCCTCCACACGTCAACATCAAATAAGACTTTCTTGTGGGTGTGAAGCCCCAACACAAACCCAAAAATTCCACCACCAAAAACATGAAGCCCCAGCTTCATTCCAATGGCATTTTTCTTCAAACGGAGAGTGTAATGTGGTGCCCATGACGATTTCCACATGCCCTACACCTAGGGCATGTGATAATACCTGCCCAAAGCTACAAAAATCAACACTCCCTTTTAGCGAGGGAGGTATTCTCACCACACTCCACAATCACCTGGAAATAGCTTTGTCTCCCACCCTGGGAGTAGTTATGTCTCTCGCACTGGATCCATTACCACAACTGCTCTTGAATTCACCTAATCGGTTGCCCCCTTTGTCACCGAAGCAAATCTTGCTCTCCAATATTCCTGATTGGTTGCACCCTCAGTCACTGAAGAAAATATTGTTGTCTGGCATGATCCCTTCCTAGAAGACACCCTGCTCCTAGAAGCCTCATGCTCTTGACTCTCCTATCTGGTCATCTCAACCCATGACACCCTCCTGACATTCTTGGAAGATGCATCTCTCCCACTTGGACCTGAAGGTTGGCTCCCACTGAGCGACTGACTCTCCCTTCGAGCCTCTTGACTCCCTCTGAAGTCAAAATCCTCTAAGTCTACTAACTTCCTATGAATTTAAACTCCCTTTGAGTATACAAAACATATGGAGCTACTTTCTCCCTCTATACATGTGTTGCTAGTGGGGCCACCTGCCTCACCACTGGTGCAGCTACCTACTCCTCCTCATCTGTCTCTCTTCTCCTGTTGGTCACAACACGCATAGGCTAGCCCCTCAACCTATATACTTTTCCCTCTCTAACTCCAAGACCATTGTTTTACCTAGGCTAGATCCTATGGGTATCCAATAACACATTTCCATCCCGAAACAATGTTCCATAGCCTTACTCCTTAATCGTTGAGGCTAAGAACACACTCTTGGCACCCATAGCACATTTTCCACTCGAAACACATCCCTTGACTCAATCTGGAATACCACTGCTCAAGATACTTGTACTACTTTCCTGGTCCCCATACCAAGCTCCTCGTACATACCTAAGTCAGACCCTATGAAGCTTACGAACAAATCTTGTGTGCTTGTCATGTGTCGGTGGTTCCCACTGTATAAGAACCATGCAATCCTCTAAGGCAAGCATCCTACGTACCCAAGTCATGACCATATAATGAAATTCTACCCAAGTCCATCATCCAAGTCACCAAAAACTCTTTCTGTCTACTCACACACTATAACCAAAGTTGTGTCCTCTCTCTAAACAGTACCTAGTTGTAGATGGACACTTAGTCTATTCCACTCTAGACCTCTGCAACTCATATCTACAAGTGTCCTCATCCTGCTGGGTCAAATGTTGCATAAATTGTCGTACCTTGACAATGTGTAACTCTCCGACCCAATGAAGACTCTATCTCGTCAATCTGGCATACACATGAAGCCATCTCATCCATGCCAAAGCACCAGATTTGAACCCATCGCAACTCACTATGACAAGCCATTGGAAGTCCATCCACGGGGTTGGAATCCTAGCACACAACATACTATTGTGATCTGGGCTCTCCACCAATCCACCAAAAATCCCAACCTACCACACCATCGAGCTGCAATAGTCCACAACTCCTCGTCTGGACAGTATGCTCCATGTCTCAAACCAAAGACCATCTAACAGGATGATACCTACAACAACATTGTAGCTCCCTATCAGATCTAACTCCTCAACACTGCTACATCTCTCTCTTAGAGATATCACCTATGACTTGTCTGAACATAAACAAATCTGCAACCACATGTAGCATTTATGTGTCTCAAGGATGATCCCCTTCTCTTCAAATCCCAATCTCTGATACCATGTCAATTTTCACATGCAACTCTATGTGACTAATTTTCATATCTGAAAATTGCTTCCTAGTGAGATAAAAGTAAACCCTAGTTGTTATCATTGAACAACTTTACATTGAAAATTATTGATGGAAAAAATATGCAACAAAAACAACGAGATCATAGACGAATCATCAACACACACGAGACACAAATTTTTTGTTTTGTAACCTTGTCAATTTCAAAAATTTTGAGGGCAAAACCATTCCTCCCAACCAATATAATTTCACGATAATATGAGGACAATCTTGTCCTCCAATAACAGAAAAATCAAAAAATCAAACCTCAGCAAATCTCTGGAAATTTCCTTTGTTCACAAATTTGTTGCAAACCACCTATATGGCCTGCTGACGTCACATGTTTTGTTGTTGACGTCAACCTGTATGGACCTACTCTTGGCCAGAAAAATTTGTAGGGATGTACGTTACTGACCATTTTGCAACCTGCATACATACACGACTGCGCTCAGTGCAACTTGTGTATATGTGAACCTTACTGTAACCCGCATACATACATGATTGTGCCCACTACAATCTATGTATGTACGTGACTATGCCCACTGTAACTAGTGTACATATATGAAAATTTGTATAGACACTTTCATACGATTTACTCCACTCATACAATTTCTTCCTAGGCCAGATTTGCTAGAGTTATAGTCCCTTGTTGAAATCACAAAGCTCCTTGGCACAAGTGCATACTTGCTTATGCCAACTCCATCATGTCTCCACACACTCTACACAATATGAAATATCATAATGATCCCTCTCCTTTATATACAAGTCTTAGGGGTCAACATAGAAACCCCTCCACAATTCAACATCAAATTAGACTTTCTTGTGGGTGTGAAGCCCCAACACAAACCCAAAAATCCCACCACCAAACCCATGAAGCCCCATCTTCATTCCAATGGCGGTTTTCTTCAAACGAAGAGATTAATGTGGTGCCCATGACAATTTCCACATGCCCAACACCTAGGGCACATGAGAATACATGTCTGAAGCTAAAAAAATCAACATTGGATTGGGATTACCCCAAACAATTGGTATAAAATCCTACTTGTCCCTAACAATACAAAATAAACATAAAAAGAAGACAAGTAACACAAATAACTAACCATAAAAAGATCCCTTAAAGTAGAGATGGCCTTAGACATGGTGTAACTATGATTATACTATCTCCAAATGTGAGAGGGGTATGGGGTGTCTATAAGAAGCAAGTCCTCAAATGCCAATTTGTTAATTACAAACCATATATTATTCCCAATGTCCCCATTCCTATTTTTGTTAGTGGTTGAAGGCTTAAGTAGAATCATTATAGCAATGAGAAGAGGAGGAAAATTTATGTACATAAGGATGCAAAAATCTCCATTTTTAATGCATCTTTTATCTGTGGATGATGTAGAGTTGTTTGGGATGGGAACAATGAGAGAATCAAGGAAATACAAAGACATTTTAAACATTTGTTGCAAGGTAATAGGAATGGAAGTCAATGTTCATAAATCATCAACTATATTCATTGGATTGGAAGAGGATGTGGAAAACTAGCTTGTTTCAATTCTTCCATTTACCGCAAGGGCACTTGATATTGGAATAAAATACTTAGGTTTCATTCTTAAACCAAATGATAATGAGATAAAAGATTGGTACTGGTTGTATGAGAATATGGAAGGAAGTGTATCGGACTAGACCTTTAGATGGTTTTGTAGAGGAGAAAGATTGACATTAATAAAATCTGGTCTTGAAGGGAGATCGGTATCCTAGTTATCTTTAATTCACTTTTCAAAGGGAATTCTTGAGAAGATTATAAGAAAGTGTTTTAGTTTTTTATGGACATGCAAAAGAGAGAAATAAGGGATTCCCTTGGCCATGTGGAGGAAATTGGCAAGACCTAAAGAAGATGGAGGATGGGGCTTGAAAACATCCATCTTTTTGGACAAGCCTTGGTAGCTAAAGGTATGTGGAGAAAGATGTATCATGATGGATTCTGGGGAAAGGTGGTATTGGAGAAATATATAGCGCCATATACTATTGAGAATTGGATTGGAAAGGAATCCAAAAACCACAGTGGAGCTTTAGTGATTTGGAAGGCATTAATGAGGAATTTTCCTTTAGTAGGAAAATGAATGACATGGAAAATAGGGAAGGGAAACATGGTTAGATTCGGGGAAGACTAGTGGATGGGGGGCTCAAGGAATTTCAAACTTTTGTATCCATTAAAAAGAGTCCTCAATAACACGGGAATTGATCACATAACAGATGTAGGTGATTTAGGAACTACCATTGTAGGGAAGGAAGGGAGGAAGTCATCCTAATAACGGGATCTCTAAGGATACCTTGTAGCATAATGGAATCAATTCATGTTAAGTTTAAAGTGCAGTACATGATAACAAAGGATGAAGGTGATATATTTGTCTAGTCTAAGAATAAAGCAAATGGGAATTACACACCAAAACAAGGGTATAAGGCAAAGATGGGAGAGGAAATACATAATGATAGAAAATGGTGGTGGAAAGTTGTATATAAGTTGAAATAGTCCTCTGAAGATAGTGATTTTCATGTTCTTCACCTTATCAAATAAAATCCTTACTGCTAGAAGTGAACTTGTCAGGGGCCAAGAAAATGTATATTGTATAAAGTTCAAGAGGAAACTTCAACTCACTTGTTAATCCATTGTCTTTTTGCAAGAGAAGTTTGGTCAAAGAAAATAAATATGATTGGACAAAAATGGAAGTGGGAAGGTGAGATACTCAATGACCGGTTTGAAGGATGGTACGGAGGCAGGTTAGTGATAGAACACAAAGTTCTACTATGCATCTTGAGTTGGGATATATGGATAAGAATAAATGATATGATTTCCCATGATAGAGAAATACTCTCTATGTAATCTTTTTGTAAAGATAAGTATGCTCACCAGGATATTTAGAAACTGGGTAAAGTAAAGAATCCATTAACTTTTACAAAGATTGAAATTGGGAAGACAATAGCTTGGAGGTTCTTCGATGGTGTTTGTCAAGGAAATCAATACTCATGTGGAGCAATGGCCATTCTATATTTGCAAGGAAAACACTTTATCATTTTTAAATATGCAACAAGAGTGGGGACAAACAATAGGGCATAATTTTATGCATTTTGGATTCTCCTAAAAATAGTTGTAGAAAGAGGAATCACTTCTCTACGGGTTCTAGGTGACTCCAACTTGATCATGGAATGAGAAAAAGGAATGAACCAGACAAAAAAATTGTTGTTACAGCCAATCATGGAAAGAGTCTTTGATGTGAAATCCAAATTCTCAAATATTGCCTTCAAACGTGTGTTAAGAGAATCCAATAGGGAAGTAGACCAACTTTCCAATAGAAGCTTTAGATGTGCAAGAAGACAAGATTTTTGAAGCATAATTTGTTAAGAAAGGATTGACTTCTGAAAATACTATATCTCTATTCCAATGACACCAAGTCATAGAGATGATCGTTTATGTATGCCAATCTTTGGGTTGATTTTGATTGTTAGTTTATTTTTTGTATTTGGAAAAGGCCGGGAAATTTCAAGCCAAGAGCCATTGAGAAGACTAGAAAATAATGAAGTTCTAGAATCGTATAATTTTTTTATTGGATGAAGAAATAGAAAGCTTGGGCTCTGATAGTGCTAGCAAGGTACCTCTAATGTATATTTATTTATGCTTGAAATACCCCAATTACCTCTTAACATATAACATATATGAAGGAGTTATTTTTTAAGTTTTGAGTTTTTTTTGTTTTTGTTTGTTTGTTTGTCTATTTATTTTTTGTCTTTGGGTTGGTTTGTTTTGTTTTGTTGCTTTTTTTTCATGGAAAATAAAACCTTAATTTACCTCTTAACATATAACACATATGAAGAAAAAAAAAAATTAATTGTGGAAACAAATCCTAATTTACCTCTCAACATATAACATATATGAAGGAATGCATAGGTTTAAGCTATGAAGGAGGAAGACTTAGTGGACTATAATTCTTTGGATCCACTAGAATTCTTGGCTACATATTCAATCTTAACCTCACAAGAGGAGGTTTTGTAAAAATGGGTGGCTAGCAGTGATGAAGCTTTACAAAGTGAGGGATATAGAGTTTATGACAACTCTAAAGCTAGAAGCACTCCATAGATGTGTTTTTTGGAAGGGTTCAAAGAGGTTAAAAAATATTTATCCAAAGTTAATGGTCTCTTGGATTGGAATCCATTTTGAACTAGACTTCCCCATCAAGGAAGATGAATATGGAATCATATTCAAATATGGCAATGAGCTTGGTAATTACCTTATTTTTCTCATCTATTTTTCCATTATTTTTCTTTAAGTTTGATCATTTCAACCATTCTTTTATGCTTTTTGACCAATTTCATGCACTTTTGCTGCCCTTGGGATGTTATGCACTCACACTTGGAATTTCATGATTAATATGTGATTTTTGCTCAATTTAGAACATAATGCATGAATTTATGCTTGGGGGTTCTTAACAGTGTTTCCCCCTCAAGGGAAACTACTTCCAGACTACCCTCTCNGAGTGGGCAGGTGGTAGTGTGGATGAACATGAAAAGGAGGTAAGCTCGAGAATTAGATGAAGTAAAAATTGTGATATTTGCATTCGATTGTAGAAGGGAAGGCCCACATGGTATTCGGAGAAGATATGGGTTTGGAAGAAGTCGAAATACTATTTGGAAAGGTGCTTACATGTAAATTCATAGGAAAAATTATAAGGAAGGAATTTTTCATAAGATGGATGGAGAATAATTGGAAGGAAGCCCTCAACTATATTCCAAAATTCCACTTCTTGATTTGATGTTAGCTATTAGTCAAATTCAAGACAAATAGC
>JZKD02S1673156.1:61834-88543 GCA_000966675.3 Picea glauca | reverse complement strand
AGGGTCCATCTACTCTTCACCTCAAGCATTGGAAGCTAGGTTTCAACCCTAAAAGAGAAAATTCTTCCTAACAACTAGTATGGGTAAAATGCACGGTCTTATGATGGGTTAAGGAACTTGGAAATCCCAAAGACGATAGGGAATGGTCTGGGTAACTTCATAGATTTCAAGCAAGACTTCAAGTCTAAAATAGATAGGAAAAAAATAAATTCGAGTAGAAATAGATATGGTGCTTGTCATAGGCGACAGAGATAGTGTTGTTGTCTTAGAGATTTGTTCAAATACTATACTATTGGAAGCTCATGTTCATATGATTGAAATGCCATGAAGAGGGAAATGTATATAAATATTATTCAAAGAAGGACCGTTGATGGATATGGAAGAAAAAGGGTAGGTTTCCCATGAGTCACTAAAATCTGTAGTAAAATAGGATTACAAAATTATAGAAAATGGCAATAATGAATCCCTAGCAAGGGTTGCTCAAGAAACCCTAAATTAGGAATAAAAATAAATAAAAGGAAAACTTCTACAATAATATAAGGGTATTAATTCTCAATTCTCAATCTAAGAATACAGAGTAGACTTTGAGTGGTTAGATGCAGAAGGAAAGGAAGTCTTAATATTTGTGTCTAGAAATAAAAGGCATGACCTCTATAATTTTCCAACCTTTGTTTTGCCTAAAAAGGGTATAGGAAAAATAACTTTTAGAAGTAGACACATATAATAGAACCTAAAACATGGATAGGGATTTACAATATCATGTTTTTGTCATCATTGGAGAGAAAAATGAAATCCTTAAAAGCCATATATTGAAGCCAATTGTATCTCAAAGATTAGTGAACTCAAAACTAGCACAAGATTTATTTTTAGAAGGGGCGGATCTATCCCAGGGATAAAAGGGAAATCCCATATCATAAATAAGCATTGACCTAGGAAAGAGCCTATCAAGGAGGAGGAAAGAGGTATTGAAGGTGGATTTCAATTTTTACATGCAAATTTATGTGACTAATTTTCAGATCTGAAAATTGCTTCCTAGTGAGCTAACAGTAAACCCTAGTTGTTATCACTGAACAATTTTACACTAAAAATTATTGACTAAAAATATATGTAGAGGAAACAACAAGATCGTAGATGAATCATCAACACACATGAGACACAAATTTTTTGTTCTATAACCTTGTCAATTTCATAAATTCTAAGGGAAAAACTAGCCCTCCCAGCCAATACAATTTCACCAAAATCTAAGGACAAACTTGTCCTCCAATAACAAAAAAATAAGAAAACCAAATCTCAACAAATCCTTGGAAATTTCCTCTACCCACAAATATATTGTAGACCACCCGTACACCCTGTTGACGTCACGTGTACAGACCTACTCCTACCCAAAAACCTTTGTATGGATGTACGTGATTGACCCTTCTAAAACCTGCGTACATACGTGATTGTGCCCACTGCAACCTGCGTATACATGATTCACCCTACTACAACCCATGTACATACAAGATTGTGCCCATTTCAATCCACGTACGTACGTGATTGTGCCCATTGCAATCCACGTATGTACGTGATTGTGCCCACTACAACCCGTGTGCATATACAAAAAACTGTACGGACACTTATGTACGATTCGCTCCACTCGTACAGTTTCTTCCTAGGCTGAATTTACCAGAGTTATAGACATTCCCTTGTTGAAATCACCAAGATCCTTGGCACAAGTGTAGACTCACTTATGCCAACTCCATCATGTCTCCGCACACTCTACACAATATGAAATGTCGCAATGACCTCTCTCCTTTATATACAAGTCTTACGGGTCAACATAGAAGCCCCTCCACATGTCAACATCAAATTAGACTTTCTTATGGGTGTGAAGCCCCAACACAAACCCAAAAATTCCACCACCAAAACCATGAAGCCCCAGCTTCATTCCAATGGCATTTTTCTTCAAACGGAGAGTGTAATGTGGTGCCCACGATGATTTCCACATGCCCTACACCTAGGGCATGTGATAATACCTGCTCGAAGCTACAAAAATCAACACTCCCTTTTAGCGAGGGAGGTATTCTCACCACACTCCACAATCACCTGGAAATAGCTTTGTCTCCCACCCTGGGAGTAGCTATGTCTCTCGCACTAGATCCTCTACCACATCTGCTCTCGAATTCACCTAATCGGTTGCCCCCTTTGTCACCGAAGCAAATCCTACTCTCCAATATTCTTGATTGGTTGCACCCTCAGTCACTAAAGAAAATCTTGTTGTCTGGCATGATCCCTTCCTAGAAGACACCCTGCTCCTAGAAGCCTCCTGCTCTTGAGTCTCCTATCTGGTCATCTCAACCCATGACACCCTCCTGACATTCTTGGAAGATGCATCTCTCCCACTTGGACCTGAAGGTTGGCTCCCACTGAGCGACTGACTCTCCCTTTGAGCCTCTTGACTCCCTCTGAAGTCAAAATCCTCTAAGTCTACTAACTTCCTATGAATTCAAACTCCCTCTGAGTATACAAAACATATGGAGCTACTTTCTCCCTCTATACATGTGTTGCTAGTGGGGCCACCTGCCTCACCACTGGTACAGCTACTTTCTCCTCCTCATCTGTCTCTCTACTCCTGTTGGTCACAACACGCATAGGCTAGCCCCTCAACCTATAAACTTTTCCCTCTCTAACTCCAGGACCATTATTTTACCTAGGCTAGATCCTATGGGTATCCAATAACACATTTCCATCCCGAAACAATGTTGCATAGCCCTACTCCTTAATCGTTGAGGCTAAGAACACACTCTTGGCACCCATAACACATTTTCCACTCGAAACACATCCCTTGACTCAATATGGAATACCACTGCTCAAGATACTTGTACTACTTGCCTGGTCCCCATACCAAGCTCCTCGTACATACCTAAGTCAGACCCTATGAAGCTCACGAACAAATCTTCTGTGCTTGTCATGTGTCGGTGGTTCCCACTGTATAAGAACCATGCAATCCTCTAAGGCCAGCATCCTACATACCCAAGTCACGACCATCCAATGAACTTCTACCCAAGTCCATCATCCAAGTCACCAAAAACTCTTTCTGTCTACTCACAGACTACAACCAAAGTTGTTTCCTCTCTCTAAACAGTACCTAGTTGTAGATGGACACTTAGTCTATTCCACTCTAGACCTCTGCAACTCATATCTACAAGTGTCCTCATCCTGATGGGTCAAATGTTGCATAAATTGTCGTACCTTGACAATGTGTAACTCTCCGACCCAATGAAGACTCTATCTCGTCAATCTGACATACACATGAAGCCATCTCATCCATGCCAAAGCACTAGAGTTGAACCCATCGCAACTCACTATGACAATCCATTGGAAGTCCATCCACGGGGTTGGAATCCTACCACACAACATACTATTGTGATCTGGGCTCTCCACCAATCCACCAAAAATCCCAACCTGCCACACCATCGAGCTGCAATAGTCCACAACTCCTCATCTGGACAGTATGCTCCATGTCTCGAACCAAATACCATCTAACATGATGCCACCTACAACAACATTGTAGCTCCCTATCAGAGCTAACTCCTCAACACTGCTACATCTCTCTCTTAGAGATATCACCTATGACCTGTCCGAACATAAACAAATCTGCAACCACATGTAGCATTTATGTGTCTCAAGGATGATCCCCTTCTCTTCAAATCCCAAGCTCTGATACCATGTCAATTTTCACATGCAACTTTATGTGACTAATTTTCACATCTGAAAATTGCTTCCTAGTGAGATAAAAGTAAACCCTAGTTGTTATCATTGAACAATTTTAAATTGAAAATTATTGACTAAAAAAATATGCAACAGAAACAACGAGATCATAGACGAATCATCAACACACATGAGACAAAAAAAAATTGTTTTGTAACCTTGTCAATTTCAAAAATTTTGAGGGCAAAACCATCCCTCCCAACCAATATAATTTCACGATAATATGAGGACAATCTTGTCCTCCAATAACAGAAAAATCAAAAAACCAAACCTCAACAAATCCCTGGAAATTTCCTCTGCTCACAAATTTGTTGCAAACCACCTGTATGGCCTGCTGACGTCACATGTTTTGTTGTTGACGTCAGCCTGTACGGACCTACTCTTGGCCAGAAAAATTTATATGGATGTACGTGATTGACCATTTTGCAACCTACATACATACACGACTGCGCTCAGTGCAACTTGTGTATATGTGAACCTTACTGTAACCTGCATACATACATGATTGTGCCCACTACAATCTATGTATGTACGTGACTATGCCCACTACAACCCGTGTACATATATGAAAATTTGTATAGACACTTTCGTACCATTTGCTCCACTCATACAATTTCTTCCTAGGCCAGATTTGCTAGAGTTACAGTCCCTTGTTGAAATCACAAATCTCCTTGGCACAAGTGCATACTCGCTTATGCCAACTCCATCATGTCTCCACACACTCTACACAATATGAAATATCATAATGATCCCTCTCCTTTGTATACAAGTCTTAGGGGTCAACATAGAAACCCTTCCACAATTCAACATCAAATTAGACTTTCTTGTGGGTGTGAAGCCCCAAGACAAACCCAAAAACCCCACCACCAAACCCATGAAGCCCCATCTTCATTCCAATGGTGGTTTTCTTCAAACGAAGAGTGTAATGTGGTTCCCATGACAATTTCCACATGCCCAACACCTAGGGCACATGAGAATACATGTCCGAAGCTAAAAAAATCAACATTGGATTGGGCTTAGACCTTGGATGACCCCAAACAATTGGTATAAAATCCTACTTGTCCCTAACAATACAAAATAAACATAAAAAGAAGACAAGTAACACAAATAACTAACCATAAAAAGATCCCTTAAAGTAGGGATGGCCTTATACATGGTGTAACTATGATTATACTATCTCCAAATGTGAGAGGGGTATGGGGTGTCTATAAGAAGCAAGCCCTCAAATGCCAATTTGTTAATTACAAACCATATATTATGCCCAATGTCCCCATTCCTGTTTTTGTTGGTGGTTGAAGGCTTAAGTAGAATCATTATAGCAATGAGAAGAGGAGGAAAATTTATGTACATAAGGATGCAAAAATCTCCATTTTTAATGCATCTTTTATCTGTGGATGATGTAGAGTTGTTTGGGATGGGAACAATGAGAGAATCAAGGAAATACAAAGACATTTTAAACATGTGTTGCAAGATAATAGGAATGGAAGTCAATGTTCATAAATCATCAACTATATTCATTGGATTGGAAGAGGATGTGGAAAACTAGCTTGTTTCAATTCTTCCATTTACCGCAAGGACACTTGATATTGGAATAAAATACTTAGGTTTCATTCTTAAACCAAATGATAATGAGATAAAAGATTGGTACTGGTTGTATGAGAATATGGAAGGAAGCGTATCGGACTAGACCTTTAGATGGTTTTGTAGAGGAGGAAGATTGACATTAATAAAATCTGGTCTTGAAGGGATATCGGTATCCTAGTTATCCTTAATTCACTTTTCAAAGGGAATTTTTGAGAAGATTATAAGAAAGTGTTTTAGTTTTTTATGGACATGCAAAAGAGAGAAATAAGGGATTCCCTTGGTCATGTGGAGTAAATTTGCAAGACCTAAAGAAGATGTAGGATGGGGCTTGAAAACATCCATCTTTTTGGACAAGCCTTGGTAGCTAAAGGTATGTGGAGAAAGATGTATCATGATGGATTCTGGGGAAAGGTGGTATTGGAGAAATATATAGCRCCATATACTATTGAGAATTGGATTGGAAAGGAATCCAAAAACCACAGTGGAGCTTTAGTGATTTGGAAGGCATTAATGAGGAATTTTCCTTTAGTAGGAAAATGAATGACATGGAAAATAGGGAAGGGAAACATGGTTAGATTCRGGGAAGACTAGTSGATGGGGRGCTCARGGAATTTCAAACTTTTGTATCCATTAAAAAGAGTCCTCAATAACAYGRGAATYGATCACATAACAGATGTAGGTGATTTAGGAACTACCATTGTAGGGAAGGAAGGGAGGAAGTCATCCTAATAACGGGATCTCTAAGGATACCTTGTAGCATAATGGAATCAATTCATGTTAAGATTAAAGTGTAGTACATGATAACAAAGGATGAAGGTGATATATTGGTCTAGTCTAAGAATAAAGCAAATGGGAATTACACACCAAAACAAGGGTATAAGGCAAAGATGGGAGAGGAAATAGATAATGATAGAAAATGGTGGTGGAAAGTTGTATATAAGTTGAAATAGTCCACTGAAGATAGTGATTTTCAGGTGCTTGGCCTTATCAAATAAAATCATTACTGCTAGAAGTGAACTTGTCAAGGGCGAAGTAAATGCAAATTGTATAAAGTTCAAGAGGAAATTTCAACTCGCTTGTTAATCCATTGTCTTTTGGAAAGAGAAGTTTGGTCAAAGAAAATAAATATGATTGGACAAAAATGGAAGTGGTAAGGTGAGATACTCAATGACCGGTTTGAAGGATGGTACGGAGGCAGGTTAGTGATAGAACACAAAGTTATACTATGCATCTTGAGTTGGGATATATGGATAAGAATAAATGATATGATTTCCCATGATAGAGAAAACTCTCCGTGTAATCTTTTTGTAAAGATAAGTATGCTCACCGGGATATTTAGAAATTGGGTAAAGTAAAGAATCCATTAACTTTTACAAGGATCGAAATTGGGAAGACAATAGCTTGGAGGTTCTTCGATGGTGTTTGTCAAGGAAATCAATACTCATGTGGAGTAATGGCCATTCTATATTTGCAAGGAAAACACTTTATCATTTTTAAATATGCAACAAGAGTGGGGACAAACAATAGGGCATAATTTTTTGCATTTTGGATTCTCCTAAAAATAGTTGTAGAAAGAGGAATCACTTCTCTACGAGTTCTAGGTGACTCCAACTTGATCATGGAATGAGAAAAAGGAATGAACCAGACAAAAAAGTTGTTGTTACAGCCAATCATGGAAAGAGTCTTTGAGGTGAAATCCAAATTCTCAAATATTGCCTTCAAACGTGTGTTAAGAGAATCTAATAGGGAAGTAGACCAACTTTCCAATAGAAGCTTTAGATGTGCAAGAAGACAAGATTTTTGAAGCATAATTTGTTAAGGAAGGATTGACTTCTGAAAATACTATATCTCTATTCCAATGACACCAAGTCATAGAGATGATCGTTTATGTATGACAATCGTTGGGTTGATTTTGATTGTTAGTTTATTTTTTGTATTTGGAAAAGGCCGGTAAATTTCAAGCCAAGAGTCATTGAGAAGACTAGAAAATAATGAAGTTCTAGAATCGTATAATTTTTTTATTGGATGAAGAAATTGAAAGCTTGGGCTCTGATAGTGCTAGCAAGGTACCTCTAATGTATATTTATTTATGCTTGAAATACCCCAATTACCTCTTAACATATAACATATATGAAGGAGTTTTTTTTTTTAGTTTTGAGTTATTTTTTGTTTTTGTTTGTTTGTTTGTCTATTTGTTTTTTGTCTTTGGGTTGGTTTGTTTTGTTTTGTTGCTTTTTTTTCATGGAAAATAATACCTTAATTTACCTCTTAACATATAACACATATGAAGAAAAAAAAAATTTAATTGTGGAAACAAATCCTAATTTACCTCTCAACATATAACATATATGAAGGAATGCATAGGTTTAAGCTATGAAGGAGGAAGACTTAGTGGACTATAATTCTTTGGATCCACTAGAATTCTTGGCTACATATTCAATCTTAACCTCACAAGAGGAGGTTTTGTAAAAATGGGTGGCTAGCAGTGATGAAGCTTTACAAAGTGAGGGATATAGAGTTTATGACAACTCTAAAGCTAGAAGCACTCCATAGATGTGTTTTTGGGAAAGGTTCAAAGAGGTTAAAAAATATTTATCCAAAGTTAATGGTCTCTTGGATTCGAATCCATTTTGAACTACACTTCCCCATCAAGGAAGATGAAGATGGAATCATATTCAAATATGGCAATGAGCTTGGTAATTACCTTATTTTTCTCATCTATTTTTTCATTATTTTTCTTTAAGTTTGATCATTTCAACCATTCTTTTATGTTTTTTTACCAATTTCATGCACTTTTGTTGCCCTTGGGATGTTATGCACTCACACTTGGAGTTTCATGATTAATATGTGATTTTTGCTCAATTTAGAACATAATGCATGAATTTATGCTTGGGGGTTCTTAACAGTGTTTCCCCCTCAAGGGAAACTACTTCCAGACTACCCTCTCAGGGGTGCATTGATGTTGCTTGGTTGATCTCTTATACTCATATCTGCTAGTTCTAGCCTGATCTCCCGGTCCTTTCAGACCGACATCATCCATGAGTTCCTTCATATAGCTCTACCATGGTATAAAAACTCTTACACTTTACACTTTAGATGATATGTCCTTGCAATCATGGTACTTTATGCTTCATCTTTTCAGTTGATGTGTTATGATTTCATGTGTGGTTTCCCTGCTTAGAAGTTGTGTAATTGTTTCTAACATGTCATGAAAGTAATCATCATGGTTTATATCATATAACACTTATTAACACTAATAATTTGATTATTTTGTATCATTTTTACCATGGGGGAACATGTTGTCCTTACATTAATTTTGTCCTGACTTGGGATTAGATGTACTACAGGTGATATGGTTAAGTAGCATGTCCATATCCTAACCGTATCTAACACTTTCCATTATTCCCCTTCACTACCATCATGTACATAAAAGACATAATATCCCTGCTTATATTTGACTTATCAAATGTCATTTAGCAATGTCTAGAAGAAGAAAAATGTAAGCCATAGTAAAAAATTGAGCCAAAAAGGCTAGAGGCAAAGAGCGTAAATGTTGAAAAAATAAAAAATGCTAAGTTGGAGCTATGTCACCTCATTAAAAAGGCTTGGCCCAAGCTCCTATGCTAAAAACACATATCTAAATAAAAAGGACTGACAAAAATCAAAGAAAATGTAAAAGGGGGTAATAAAAAGGTGTTGAGGTGGCCAAGCTCCCTCTTAAAGGCTTAGAAGTACAAAAAATGAAGATTCCTAGCTCAAAAGGGCTAGTTGGACCAGAAAAAAACATTAAACATCATAACAAAATGACTTTGAAGGTCAAAATATAAAGTTTACCTTTCTTTTTTTCATCAATTATTCATCAAATTCGCCTATATCTAACCAAATATTAGGAACTATCTCTTTTCCTAGGCATGGACACATGTAATAGGAGTAAAAGTTGTCCCACCGTGGTAAACTTGGGCAACTTATAAAGTTAACCAATGTTAATTTGTTGTTAGAGGATATTACTTGATGTTTGTTGCCCAATGACTTGTTTTGAAACTTGACATGTCCACATCAACAATTTGTACACTTGTCAGCATATGAAGCATGCATGAGCCACTTGAAGGAATATTCTCACACATGTGGGTGGTTGGAGGTGGTTATGAGGTGATTTTAGAACATTTTTTAGGGCAACTAGCTTCAAGGGCAGTTATCTTTTGGTAGAGTACCTACTATTCTATTAGATCAATGCCATTAGATACAGAATTGCCACGAGATTTCCAAAATGGGGTTATAATAGAAAATTAGGCAAAAATTTGACCAAGTTACACTCTTGATATTCACCGTGCGAAAATTATCGTTGTGTTTTAGAGTCATACATGTGAACACATGGAGGGCATATTTTCTCCCTCTTGTGGACCACACCTCCTCTCTTTGGCTAGTCCACTCACATGTTTGAGTTGGTTGAGGTAGGTTTTCATGATATATTATTTTATTGGCTCAAAATGGTTTTAGACCATGGTATTGAGTGTGCCTCTTTTTTCAGCTCATGGTTTTGCTTGAGCACATTGTATTGGCACATGGTATTATGTGTTAAAATTTCACTTAAGCGGTTAAGTGTATTCAGTATTCTTTAACTTTAAACTATTAGAACAATAATTTCATGCATAAAGATCATTAAAAGAAAGAAATCCATAGTATACGCAAGATTTATTCTGGGAAACCCTCTTGGGGGAGAAAACCCAGCAAAGTTACTTCAATATAGATTCATACTCAAGTACAATGTCTCTCTCAAGAGAGATCTCACCAAATAGAAGATAATCATAAGATAGACTAGAAACCTTAACCAGAATAGGGTAGCGAACCACTAGACCAAGATAATTCTCCAAAAGATAACCAAAACCCTTCACCAAAACAACCTTACTCTGTAGTTGTGTCTCCTCCTCACACTTGCGCACTTTTCCTTGAGAGAGAGAGGTTGTGTTGTGTGTGCTCCAAGTGAGGTGCCTAGCCTCTTATAAATACAAGTTGAGCCACCCAGAAATTAGGTCAAGGCCGACTTGTACAAATGTCACTTTATAATTTGCATTAAACTTTTACAAAGGCACAATAGAGCTCACTTTACAAATATAACATAATATTATTATTTTAGGGTTTTGACTTGGTATAATACAATTAAATACAATAAGAATATCTTTCGAAGCTACTCAATCTTCAACACTCCCTCTTAGCAAGAAAGGTATTATTTTGGCATGATCATCATGACTGCTTCTACACTTATGTACACTTGACCATTGACTTGTTGACTTTCCATGAATCTATATTGAAGAATTTTTGTAACCACGTCATGCATCCAGGGTCTCATCATTCTTTTGGAGTTTATGTCATCACGGGGCTTTAACTCACCAACTCACATAAAATCTAGCATCTACTTCATACATAACTAGTAACTCGTTGGCTCACACAAAATCTGACATCTAGTTCATACATAACTAGTAACTCACCAATTCACACAGAATCTAGCATCTAGTTCATACATAACTAGTAACTTGTATGCTCACATAGAATCTGACATCTAGTTCATACAGAACTAGTAACCTCTAGTTGGCACACAAGGCAATATGTCCACATTGACCATGCATCTAATCACAAGGATTAGGCGATGTAGTGCGCACACACTACCCATCTATCCCAAGGCTAGGAAACACCTCCAACCACACAATTGGCCCTCCATATTGAAAATTTGGGAAACTCACCAGCCTCAAAGGCTCGACATCTATTGACCTTGTGTGAGGTCATGCTGACTAGTGCCATAGTCAGTAACGTGCTTGTGAACGACTACCTGCTAATACTGTCATACGTTGATGTTGTTGCCCTGGAATCGCATATGTAACTCGTCACTCCCTCTTACTAGGGAAGTCATTTTGGACCACACCAAACTTTTCGCTGAAGTACACAAAATTCACTCTTGACAGAGGCTTGGTCAACACGTCTGTTATCTGCTCATCCGTAGCGACATACTGGAGCTTCACTACTTCCGTCTGCACCATATCTCTAATATAATGGTACCCAATCTTGATATGCTTAGACTTGTCATGAAACACTAGGTTCTCTAACAACTTCACACAACTTTGGTTGTCACACTAGATGCAAGTTGCCTCTAACTCGAGATCAAACAATCTTGCAAGCAAATTTTTAAGCCACACTACTTCGCTACTAGCTAAACACGTTGCTATATACTCTACCTCAGTCGTACTAAGCACCACACTCATATGCTTCCTGCTAAACCATGAGGTCATAGTTGATTCCAAACTGAAGCAACATTGAGATGTACTCTTTCGTTCTTCAACACTACTAGCCCAATCTGAATCAGTAAAGCCTTGTAGGCTTATCTCATGATCTGAAACATATCTAAGTCCATAGTCAATTGTACCCTTCAGGTACCTCATCACATGTTTTGTTGCAATCAAGTGACAAGTCTAAGCTTAAACATATACTAACTCAATGTGTTCACCGCAAAACATATATATGGCCTTGTGTTCATTACGTACATCAACGAACCAATCATCTTTCTATACATGGTGGCATCCACTATCTTTGGAGATGTATCACTCAATAACATTAGATTTGTCACCATCGGTGTAGGCATGGATTTACAATCCATCATTTTGAATATCTTCAGAATCTCTATAGTATATTTTCCTTGGTTAAGGAAAATCTCACTCGGTCTCTGCCATACCTCTAGACCTAAGAAATAATGCATCATGCCCGGGTCTTTCATCTCGAATTATGTAGCTAGATTCCTCTTACTTTCAGTGATGAGCTTCTTGTCTCCTATTAAAAAACAGGTCATCCACATACAATAGTAATATCACTAGTCCACCATCCATAACCTTCTAGTAAAGGTTGGAATTTTCTTTACCCTTGGTAAATCCCAAGGTCATCACGAAACTGTCAATTCTACCATACCACGCCCTGGGTGCTTGCTTCAATCCATACAAGAGTTTCTTCAATCTGCACACATGTGTCTCACTGTCATGTGTCTTGAAACCTTGTTTTTTCTCCACATACACTTCCTCTTCTATTACACCATTTAGAAAAGTTATATTCACGTCCATCTAGTGTACCTTCCACTTCATTGTTGTAGCTATCACAAGTATAGCTCTAATCAAATTGTATCTTTCCATAGGAGCAAACGTCTTCTCATAATCTATTCCTTCTTTCTGGGAGAAACCATGTGCCTTGAATCTTGCCTTGTACTTCTCAACACTGCCATCTGTTGAATGCTTCGTCTTGTAAATCCACTTAGACTTACCAATGTCTTTTCTTTCGGTCTCGGAACCACATCCCAAACATAATTCTTTACAATGGACTAGTACTCTTCAATCATGTCATCCTTCCATTCTTTCTTCTCTGCAACCTCTTCATAACAAGTAGGCTCAACATCAATAATGTCACTTAGCAATGCCACGTAACTAGAGTATGGTCATGGTCTCTTGCTTTCTCTGAAGGATCCATCTAGAGCACCATACTTCTCTGCATCCTGGATAATTTCTTGAGCCCAAGCCAGTCTTCTCTTCTTTGCATTCATCTCTCAGGATGAATCTGCAGGTCTCTGTGATTATTCCATATCATGATCTTCTAGTAGAACATCATCACATGCATCTATATCTGTAACTCTGGGAGATTTAGGTTCCTCATCATGAATCTCATCTGAATTATTCTGTGTTGATCTACTAAAAGTTGTATGTTCATCGAAGGTGACATCTCTTCTAGTCTCAATATGTCGGTGACCATGGATGTAGACTCTATATGCCTTTGATGTTTCATTATATCCAACAAATATACCCTTCTTGCATGAAGGGTCCAACTTCGATCTCTTGTCCTTGGGGACATGCACATACACTGGACAACCAAATATCCTTAGGTGGTTGACCTTTCTCTTTTTACCTATAAACATTTCTTCTGGTGTCTTGTTCCCAAGTGCACAGTGGGGACTTATGTTCTGCACATATACAGTGGTCTTGGCTGCTTCTACCCACAGATGCATCGGTAAATCTTGATCATGAATAATGGCCTTTATTGCTTCCACGATTATTCGGTTCTTTCTTTCTGCCACACCATTATGCCGAGGATTGTAGGGAGTAGAGAGCTCCCTCTTAATCCCAACTTCTTTGCAGAATGCCTTGAATTTGTCTGATGTGAATTCTCCTCCATTATCTAATCTCGAAATCTTTATCTTCTTTTTTGAAAGGTTTTCAACAAGAGATTTGAATTCTTTGAACTTGTTGAATACTTCACTTTTATCTTTCAAAAAGTAAATCCAAGTGTTACATGAGAAATCATCAATAAATGAAACGTAATATAGATACCCGCTAATTGAAGTGGATGACATTGTTCCACACACATCTAAATGTACGATGTTCAACGCTCCTTTGGATTTTCTATCATTGCTTTGAAATGGTTTCTTCACGTACTTGCCTTGTATGTATCCCTTGCATATGCCTTCATGATTCACTTGGATTTATGACAAACATGTTACCATATTGCTCACGATCGATAGTTATTTGTAATGTAAGTGAGAAAATATTCTATGTCATAGCTCACTCAAAGTAATTGTGTTGTGTACTAATGATGAATTTGAATGTCCCTTCATCTTGTATAGACCTCCTTCTTGAACACCAATCACTACATAATCATCAATAGACTTTCCTCTTGGCTACATGAGAACTTCACCATCAATGAAAGCAAAATATGAATCCTTTCTCATCCAAAGTTGAGATAGAAAAGAGATTCTTCTTCAAACCAAGTACATACAAAACATCCCTCATCTTCATAGGCTTTCTGGAATCCAATCTGTAAGAAGCTTCTCCTACTCCTTTAATGGGATATTGATAGTCATCATTGAGCTTCACTTTGTGAGGTGAATCCTTCTGAACTAATTCTGAGAAATAATCCTTGTAACTTATCATGTGCTTAGAAGCACCACTATCAATAAGCCATGTGTCACTTCCATGAGTAACTATTACAGCAAGAGCTGATATCAATACATATTCTCAGCTTGAGTTATATTCTTTGTTTCTCTCACGTTCATCATCTTTTGCGGCATGAGCATGATGCATTTTATACTTTCCTTTTCTGACTTGACCTTTTGAGTTGGGACATTTTATTGCAATGTGTCCCATCTTCTGGTAGATGTAGCATTTATAATTTGAGTAATCCTTTTTAAACTTATGTGTATTTTGTAACCCATGAGGCTTCTTGTGTGAGTTAACCTCTTTCTTACTCTTTCCTTTTCTTGCATGTGCTACTAGAGCTTGATTTTTTTCATCGCCTAGTTTCTCTTCTCTTGTTGCCAATATAGCTTCTTCCTTAGTGCAATCCTCTCATAGTCTGCTAAACCTTGTTAGCTTTCTACTTGAACATATTCCCTAAATGAATGATCCTCAAGATCTTGGGAGACCATTCAATGTAGTCATCACGAGTTCAGTTTCTTAAACTGTGTCTCCAATGGCTTCAAGTTGTTCTCTAATCTGAGACAACCTTGAGAAGTAGGATTGAATGGTTTCTTAACTCTGCATCTTCACATTCTTGAGTTGTGTCCTCAAGGTCATCTTTCGGTTGATATTCTTGCCTTCATATAATCGAGATAGGTCATCAAACATTTTCTTGGGAGTTGTCAATGAAGAAACATGAGGGATAAAATGATCCTTGACAAAATCAACAATGATTCTATTTGCCTTCACCAGAGTCTTCTTGTACTTTGCCTTGGCCACATCTTCCTCTAGTTCTGGAACTTATTCTTTGACAAAATATTCTAGATCATTCTCTTCTAGAATGAGCATCACTCTATACTTCCATGCTGGAAAGTTATCAAGGCCCTCAAGCTTCTCATCAAGCTTAGTTTTGGGAGTCATCTTTCCCTGGGACAAAAATATAATAAGAAAAATATAAACTTTTCAAAGAAAGGATTTTGAACTTACCAGAGAGTGTGTTATGCCACAGTGAACTGCTCCAACTTCAGTCTGCAACTGCCAAGATGTCTTGATCTAGGTTTTATGAGGAAACCCTAATTTTTCAAAATGAGAATTTTTGGAATTTTGATTTGAGGGAAAGGTGTGCCCTCTGTAGATTTTAAACTTGTACAATATTTTACTACAAACGGATTTTCAATAAAAGAACAGAAAAGATACAATGGTAAATACACACATTACACATAGATTATTCCCCTGGAAACCCAAATCGGGAAAACCATCATATGTTATATTCATTCATAGTGATACATTGTTCACAATACAATATACATATAGGAGCCAACGGCATCCAAAAACCTAACCCAATGACCTGGATTAGTCAACACCCCTAATTCCTTAACCTCAAATAGAAAAACATTCGCAAAAACCATGCGCCGAAAAGCCACCCAACAATGGACACAAAAATCGATGTGACATGAAAAACGACGCAAAAATGTGACATGTTTCTCGAGGAAAAAAATAATCTCGGGGGTGCTACCCCGACCCCCGCGCAGGGAGGCTAGTGGTTGCCCTCAAACCCCCCTGCGTGCCCGGTGCAACGTAGCAGGCACTAGTGTTAGTCGTGCAAAGAATATAACACATACCCAACACCCTCCTTAAGCAAACTCCTTGATGGCTTTACTTTGACCAACATCCTTCAGAAGGAGGGAGATATCATCACCTGGGGTTTTATGCAGAAACCCTAATTTTCAGAAACTGTGAAAACTTGGAAACAATTCCATGGAAAAGGTGCGTTAGGGTCAGGAGAGTGTTCCTATGATCTTTTTTTCCCCAGCAAGTTCCTCCAGAATGTGAAAATGGCTTCTTTCAAGCCCGCTCTGATACCATGTTAAAATTTTGCTTAAGCAGTTAAGTGTATTTAGTATTCTTTAACTTTAAACTATTAGAACAATAATTGCATGCATAAAGATCACTGAAAGAAATACATCCACAGTATGCACAATATTTATCATGGGAAACCCTCTTGGGGGAGAAAACCCAACAAATCTTCTTCATTATAGATTCGTCAACAAGTATAATGTCTCTCTCTAGAGAGATCTCACCAAACAAAAGATAATCAGAAGATAGACCAGAAACCCTAACCAGAATAGGGTAGTGCACCACTAGACCAAGATAGGTCTCCAAAAGATAACCAAAACCCTTCACTAAAACACCCTTATTCTGTAGTTGCATCTCCTCCTCAGACTTGCGCACTTTTCCTTGAGAGAGAGAGAGAGAGAGAGCTTCTGTTGTGTGTGCTCCAAGTGAGGTGCCTGGCCTCTTATAAATACAAGTTGAGCCACCCAAAAATTAGGTGAGGGATGACTTGTACAAATGTCACTTTATAATTTTCATTTTACTTTTACAAAGGCATAATAGGGCTGACTTTACAAATATAACATAATATTATTCTTTTAGGGTTTTGGCTTGATCTAGTACAATTAAATACAATAAGAATATCTTTCGAAGCTACTCAAACTTCAACATTGTGCAAGCACATGGTTTGCTCCTCATGGTTTTGTGAGGTGCCTTATCTATATAAGGAGGGATCCTCTCTCATTTAGCATGGTTGGAAATAGAATAAGAGGACCTATTTGCTCAATATTGGAGTGTATTCTTCTCTACTTTCTTGTGTATATTGCTCTAGGGTAAATTTATAGGGTTTTTAGCATGCAAATCTCATTGAATAAAGGGCTAATGCAAGGTAAACAAAGAAAATAAGGTGTGAAGAAATTACATTTTATCTCTTTGTGGATTTTTAAATCCAAGTTGTAGTATTGAGATTGAATATCCTACGGTTTTAATTTCTTACTTGGACTTATGTTTAATTTTTCAAAAATTGCATTACATAGGCTAGATCTAAAACTAGTTTAGCCTCTTTATGTGTGATCCAGGTACCCTAGATTGATGATTTCCAAGCATTCTCCAAGAATATGTATGGAGACTTCAATGATCAAAGGAGAAAGGGGCATCTACTCAAGAGATAGTTAAGACTCCATGCCCAATGGTGACTCTAGGGTTTTGATTTATTTCTCTAACCACCCCAAATTTTAAATTTTCCCTTTAATTGTATTTTGCAAGCAATCTAGGGTTTAAAGGATTAATATTCAATTAGATTGCTAGATTCAAACCTTTCCTATCTAGTTAGGGTTTGAATTATTTTATGCTAATCTTTTCTTAAGAGTCGTATTTATTAATGATTAGCATGAATTAGCTAGTAGATACCTTCATAAGTGTTTAACTGGATAAATACTTTTGGATCTTGGTTTAATTGCATCATATTAGGGATAGATCTAATATTTCACTCTATTGTGCTTAATCCAAATCCTTCATAGAGTTTTAATCACTTCATTTTATTGCTGGAAAAATACATAATAATTTGGTGGAATGAGGATTTTCTAAAATGGTTTCATTCATAGCTCAATGACTTGGCTTAAAGTTGTATATTGTTGCAACGTTTGGCACTATATATGATCATGAGACACTAAAAAGGTAAAATGATGCATTAAATAAGGGAATGATTTGATCTCTTGGCATAATGCCTCACATGTCAATGGTTGCAAATATGTGACTAATGAGGATTTTCAACACTCGATGAATTTCCTTTGATGCAAAGTTTAATGTGTATAGCATTGATCCTATATTTTTTATGAGTCTGTGCATGGAACACACTTCATAATCAACCATTTACACATGTGTTTGTAACACCTTTAAGTTTGATGTCTCATTTAATTCATTGTTGCCGCACACAATAACATCACTTAACAGTCCACTTAATCACAAGTGCTTTGTTAACTCTTCAAGTTTGGGGTCTTCTCCATTCATTTACTTGCTAGTATACTCTAGTTTTTATCTCATTAATGGATTGTATATTTATATATGTGTTGATCTCATTACATGTTTAGGTTTGTTGGTTTAATGAGCAGTTTATTGTGCCTTTGAATTGCTTGTAATGCATCCATTATTTCACTAAAACATGGTATATTACTATGATATCCTAAGACTTGTCTATAACAACAGTGAACTAAGGGATACTTCACTTGATAGTCGGTACTCAGTTTCACATACAAACATGCTTTAAAATTCATTGCATCTTATGGTTGATAAGCCTTCCAACGCTAGTGGTCTTATGACACATTTGATACGATCTTTAAATGAAATATAATCTACATATTGTTGTCTTAAAGGTATAATATATAACACCATCTAATTTCATGATGAATATGTAAATGATGGATATGTCTCTTGAAATCTAATTGCATCTCTAAGTTACCAACATTTGATATAAAATTTCATAGGCATGGTAAAATGGTTCAATGAATGATGAACTCATTAAGTTTTATGGTTATATGTCATGCTCAATCTTGTGGATGTCATTCTATCTTAGTTTCATTGGATATAGTCACATCATATGGATGAATATGAATGAGAATAGTGTGCACACTTTGGCACTCTTACATTTCCTTCTTCAAGCATTCAACTAAGTGGGAACTTGGAATCTATTCCTCATTGCAATTTGTTGATGGTTGATCTCATGTGAAGTTATCAATTACACATGCAAAAGTGAATAATAAGCAAGTTAGATTTTCTCACATGCCATATTTGTTCTTCGATGTTTTCCAACACTTCACAACAAGCACATTGGTTTCTTTTGATGTTTTAGCAACAACTTGTAAATCTTAATATGTTTTATCATTGAAAGTAAGTTAGTTTATCATCATCTTAGTCAATATAGTCTAAATAACTCTCATTTTCTATAACATACTAGGCTATATTAACCCATGGGGATTCCCCCCAGGCTAGGATAACCCTTTTCCTTAGTCTAAAGTGTGGGGCAAGGCTACCGAGGTGATAGTGGGTAGCTTCCCAGATAGTACCTCTAGGATATCTCGTCAAAGTTAGGACTTTTCTTCCTAGGGTAGAATTTGAGAGATAACAAGTAGCTTTTGTTTTAGTCTATAGGATGATGTGACTCCTTTTTTTTGTTGGAACTCATCAATATTTGGGGGATTCACGATCAATTTGGCTAGTTGATGGTATGTTGAAGAGATATTCATTAACACACACATAAGTTGCTATAGAATCTCATTTTATGCTAACATGTTCACAACTTGTTGTTGAGTTGCATGGTGATATAAAAGGATCTCCAAATAGAACCAATTTTGTACGCATCCAAATGTCAGTTCATTATTGGTACATGTGTTCTTTCAAGACTATAACATCACACTTGTAGGATCCAACATAGCAAATCTAGAAAACGATTAAATTATCACGGTCCTATTGGATCACTACCTCTTTTTTAGCAGACAATCTCTCCACATTTTCCTCACTAGTTTGTAAAGAAATATTCCAAGAGGATGGGGAAAATGGTTTTTGATAGATATTAGTTATTTTCTAGAGGGGGGAATTTCCCAAGAACAATTTTTTAGGAACGTGTATGAATAAACATACTTGAGAACCATTTGGGTTATCTACTAATTTCAATATAAAATTTGACCCTTTGTATTGCAAGTACCAAGTTTTCCTTTCTTTACTGATGAGTTAGCTCCTAGGAGATCATCCAATGAGTTGTAGGGTATGGGCCCACTCTTACAAGGTGTAGCTATTGATGGCATCAACGATTTCCAATTATTTTAAGCATTTACTTCATTGGTTTCTTGTCATTTAATTCATGTTATGTGATCAATTAGATTTATTTCCTACATTTGGATCTCTATAATTTACATCATGTTGTGTGATTAGTTATATTTATTTCTGGCATTTCATTTCCTATAATTTACTTTTTGTTGTGTGATTAATTAGATTTATTTCTCGCATTTAATTTCCCACAATTTACTTTATGCTGTGTGACCAGTTAGATTTATTTCCTATAAATTTATTCGATGCAACTTACTTGTTTTTTATGAGTCTCGGGTTTTTTAATTAGTTCAACGAAGCCACTAAGTGCTAGTTCTTTTAGGTCATCCTCGACTGGATTGTTTCGAGAATTTGTTAGGGACCTAACCCCCTAACCTCTCATGTAGGTAGAATAATATATTTTCCATGTAATAAAGGCTAATACTAGTTAATAAGGCCTATTTAATAAATATGAACAAGACAATGTAAGAAGACCTAATAGAAGCTTCCGCTTCTAGAAAGATCTTCCTCTAGAATGTTCTTTAGAAGATAAAATTAGTATAAATAAGAGTAGAAGGTATGAGAGGAGTGTTGGCATAGGGGAAGACCTAGGGTTCAATGCTTCAACAATGCATCAACAAAACCCTAACTACCGGCCCTTTCAGCAACACCTGCGAAGCAGATGAAGTCTCACCCGAGGTAGAGGCAGGAGGGGTTGCAAGACTCAAGTGTCTACAACCTAGCTGGGACACAGATATGTGATTACACACTTCAATAGAGCACTTAGCCAATAGTATGCATTCAGTTATGATTCTTTTTCACATCGCAGATTAACCCTAATTGTAGATCAACACAATAGTAATCAATATTAAACACATCTAAGCATTCAACACATAGCATCAGAGCAGATCTAGAATTTATTCATATATCAAGCACTAAGCATCAATGGATCTACCTATCATACATCCAGAACAGTGCACTAAGCATCAATGTATCTACCTATCATACATCCAGAACAATGCACTAAGCAAATATAAACATAACCATCAGGAACACATAGCACAAAGCACAATAACACGGGATATACATGGTTCACCCCAGTGTGGGGCTACTTCCACCAACTCTTCTTCTTCTTTATTAGCTTCTTCCAATCTTCTTACATGCACCAAGCCACATATCCAACTCCACAAAAGATAGGAGATCTGCGCGCACCTCGCCAGATCCTCCTTCCTCGAATTAGATCAAGGCACCAAGCCCTACACCATATGTGCACAAAGCACTTACAAAACACTTGCACTTAGCTCTGCAAGTCTTAACTCATTCGTGCACAAATCCAACTAGCCAAGCACTAAACCGATCAATAGCTAGTAACCCACTAACTGTTTCACTTACATCACCTAGCTACTTATTTATACATTACAAAAAGGGGCCTAAGCATGGTTAAACCCATGGGCCGACATCCCATACCTGTTACATAAACCCTAAAAGTCCAAAAAGCCCGCAAAATGGGAGAGATCCTGCGATCTTCTCTTCCCCTGGGCGCTTCGTCTTCGACCAGCCTATCAAAGTCCCAAAAATGGTCAAACATGACCAGCGTTTCCTCCAAACCTAGTCAAGGACCAACAGGCCCCCAACACTCACCTGTGACTCATCCTGAGTCACTCTGATCTAGGCAACAGTGCCTCGAAGGCCTCGAGCTTAGCTTGAGCTTCCTCGACTTGCTACTTCGCCAAAGCCTCCTACTCGGCGAACTCCTGAAGTACTTGCTTAGTGACAGGCCCTTCCAGCCATGTTTCTACTGTCGCGACCACCTGTTCCAATTGTGATCCTTGTCCCTCGATCTCTTTGAAAACTGTGCAGGCTTCATCCTGCACTGGTTGGAGTCTTTGTGTCACCTCCGTAACTCGACTTTGGATGGCAGTGACCTGCTGTTGAACTGCATGTTTCTCCTGCAACCTTTTCATCTTCTCAATGACCATAAGCTACTTCAGTTGTGCTTGCACTGTTGACACCTGCTACTTTGCCTCCTGGAGTTGTGCCTCTAATCTCCTGAACTCCAGGTATTTTGTAAGTCTCTCATAGGTCTACGCACTTCGGTCACTGAGTTTCTTGCATTATGAGGCCAACACCTTGATTCTTTCTATTGTGTTCCTGGCAGTTTCTACCCTTTGATCTCGTACTTCTTACGGAGTGCTCGGCACTGCTTGAAGTTCTAGCTCTGCTACTCTTGCTTGGAGCTGTTGAATAGCCTCAGGGAGCTTCCTCGCTTAGCTCTCGACTGTCTCTTCTTCCATCTGTGCCAAGACCAACACAGAGCGAAGTGCTCTAGTTACTGCCTCTCTAACCAATGTCTGCTCTGCAAGCAGTTGGTCGTTCTCTTTTTGAATTTTCTCCTTGTCTTCTTCGAACTTCACTCGAAGGTCATCTGTCTCTTGTTGCACAACCTGAAGTTGCTCCAAGGCCTCCTCCTTTTCTTGCCACAAGGCCTCTATGGCCTGCTCCTTTTCCTCCTAGATTCAACAAAGTGGAGTCTTTGTGGCATCTGCTAATCTACGTAGTTGAGTGGGCTCATCCCCCAATTCTACATTCTCGGTTGAAGATGGTGCAATGGACACTGCACGACTCGACTGAATATCTTGTTGGATGTCTTTCAGTTCTTTCTCAATCTTGTCATACAATGTTTCTTGTTTGGCTTCATGTCGCTTCAAGATGTCCTCCAAAGCATCTTCTACAACTGTGATAATGATTTCAACATCATCCATGGTGACTACATTCTGTGACTGAGGCTTATTGGCTCGTGACTTCTTCCATGCTGAGGGTTTTTGCGGAGAACCCTTGTTTTTCTTGGACGTCTCGGCCTCTGTAAGGGGATCCTTCAATGATATTACTTCTCCCTTATCTTGCTTGTCTTTTTCTCCTTCCTCCTCATGGTTTACTTCATCGCCTCCTCCTCCTCCAAGTGAGTCAGATGCAGTTTCCTCTGATGCGTTGTTCTTTTCCTCACTGTCTATGTCCTGCATTTCCTCCTTTTTCTTCTTTCTCATTGTTCTTCTTATCCTGTCATACTCGGTCCAAGTGACTAAAGGGCTTCCGATGATGTCGGAGTCGGAAAGCTCTGTCTGCTCGATTGGTACAAGGAATTCGGCGGGCCATTCCTTGGTTATCTCCTCCATGTCTTCATCAGTAAATTTGCAATAGGCCTACAGCTCCTCTTTGCTTTCGTCCCTCCGCACAGTGATGTAAATGAAGTGTCGATCTACGTGGAACTTTGCTAGCTTTCTGTAGGTATGCAAGGTGTTCGAGGTCATTCGAGGGAATGATTCAATGGTGTGCTTGAGTTGTAAGTAATAAGTGTGGAACACCGCATTTGATTTTCATTGCTTCGCCATGTCACTTGTATACCATAATGTGGTGAACCTCATGGCCAGTGGTTCTGATGGCTCAACTTCCTGGAATGTCACTCTTTTCGACATCTCCTAAGCAACAAATGCTATTAATATCAACAACCAACTAAATTGGAACTCGTAGCCTTGGTCTTGTGCTTCGCAGCAGTCCTTCTCCAACTCATTGACGAGGTATCTCGCCCAGTTCATCTGCATCCCTTCGACGCACTTCCCTGCAAGGTCGACTATGAATCCTATTATTTTCGCAGGGCGGTTCTTTCTGACAAGCTTGCCCACTATCAGCTGACAAGTTAGGCCCATTGCGCCATCCTGGATGGAGGCAACCTTGTAGCATCGCTTCCCTTCCTCCACATCGCCATACACCTCCATCATGTGATGCGCAAGGAGCAATCTGACGTCTTCCCTGGGTAGAACTTATGAGGGTCTAGTCCTTGCATGCTTAGTCCAGTGATCAGGTGGATCAGCATCGGATCCACAGTGATGCACCTATCCAACCGAAGATACCCACTATGGTAGCACAACAAGAGGAGTTTAACGCACACGTTAACCTTCTTATGTATGCCAAACTAGGGGATCTTCATGACGTTCAAGATCGTCGATCTTGCAATCTCGTTGATCCATGACTAGGCAACGGTATTGGGCTTCTTCCCAGTTGTCTTCATCGGGTAGCAATGCGGTGTGATCATTGCATAATTCTTTCTGTCGTCGAGGTTGAAATCACTTATCTTTAGAGCTAGGATTAGTCTCAGTTGTGGTCCTACTACGCGTATCCCCTTTGGGAGGTACGTAGTGATGAGCGTGTACTCGAAATCGCGCATGATGTTGTCATGACTAACCGCACCAGCCAAGGGCGGGATATAGTCGAGCAAGACTAACGGGATCTACTTTGCATTCGCCAGATCATCGCGGTGCTTGCTTCTCTTCTCTATCGCGGTTCGGGATGGCACAGATCGACATCCAGTCGAGGGGGATGCTTGCAATACGCTTGTCGACGATGCCTGTATATTTGCGGACATAACTTTCTTAGCCATAAGGTTGATCAAGATCTCTTCCACGGATTTCTTTACTACGCTAAGGTCGCCCGACATGCACACTAGTAATCAAAGAACTCGTGTAGGCGACCAGATACTCAATGTGGTCAAGTCAATGGCAAGGTCTAGACAACATAGCGCGGTGTGTGATCACTTCTCTATTAGCTCGAATATCTCAGTTTGCAAAAGTGGTCCCGGTGTGGCATTTGATGGAATAAATAGACAATCGTCGTTACAGATTCCTCCAACGGGCAGGAATACCTCAATACATCTGTTATGGCGCGGTCTCAATGGTCCAATGTTGATCTTTCTGGAAATAACTGTGTTTCTAACCTTTCTAGAGCATCATTCTAACAGTCGGAACGCCTCCAATGGTCATATAGCTTCACCATGGCGAAGTGCTAGTCTGCATTGTTCTGCTATTCCGGCGAGGTTCAAGTTCTACAAGCCTGCCTTCAGCAAAGTCATCCCTAGAACTTCCTACAGTTTTTCTAACTTTGCCTTCTTATTGCTGAGCTTTCTTGCCTTCTTTCCTGTGATCTGAGTCTTTGGATTCCTCTTTCCATTCGTATTCTTATTTTCTTTTAGCATAGTAACTTTGCACTACTGAGGGTCTTCCAAAGGGTTCGAATGTAATACCTCTTCGCTTGCTACTTCTAGGGTAGGTGCTCTTCTCTCCCACATGGATTGGGTTTTCAAGCCTTCCTGCATTCTTGCAACTTTGACAGCTAAGTCTCTGGCCCTCAGTTGCTTCGACTTGTCCTCTTGTTCTTCTATTAAGCGCGCTATTCTCCTAGCCATGAAGTCCCTTAATTCTTGCTTTTTCTGTTCTGTGGCTGCCTCTTCTTCTTTTCTTCGGATCTGATCTTTCTCAATCCAGGCCTTTCCTAACAAAAGTGCAAAAGGGGTGTTGTTCTCAACAAACTTAATGACTTCAAATTCTTCTTAGGTCGATGTTCCATGAGCAATTGTAGGTACGTTAGTAACTCTTCCACACAAGGTTATCATATTTCCTTTAAACAATACTATCCTTCCCAATGAAGCAATCATAGTTGGCTTTCCCAAAATTTCCCAAGTACTTTCTGGCATAAGATTCACATGTGTTTCCTCATCTAATACACAGTCTATGTCGAAGTCTCATATTCTTGTTTCTATGCACTACTTTTCTTTTAAGATCTCTGGTAGACTGATGTTTTTGTGATTGTTCAGGGTTTCTTTCAACTGTAATAACATAGATTCTTATTCATTCTGTTTTTCTAACATATCCCTAGTTTCTTGACCTTCTTCATGGTTTTCTTATATCATGTTCATCTTTTCAACTTTAGCAATCATTCTAAGGCAATCCAAAACCTCATGATCAACGACTTTACAACAAAGATAAATAGGACCTACACCAGGGCATTCCTTAGCAAGATGTCTCGGTCTTCTGCAGCTATAACACAATGTCAATCCTCTCTTTCTCTTAAATGATCCCCAACCTTTCTTGTACTGTGCACTAGGATCACAGTGATGGACTTGCAAAAAGTTCTTTCTAGGATCCTGAATCCACTTGTTAGTCCAAAAATTCTTTCTATGCATAGGAATAACATATCTTTCACTATCTCTATCAAATCTTCTTTCTTCTAGTTGTGCCCTAGTTTTCAAACTAGGACAAAATCTATCAAACATACCTAAATTCATACTTCCGAAGCAAAAATTTCCACTTGTTTTACCTTTACCAGAGCACAAATTTTTAAGATCTTACCTCTTTTATTTAGAGTGGGTTTCTCTTTTAGAACAAAGCTTCACAAGTCAGGTAAAATACTGCGCACTACAGCAACAGATCTACGCATGGAGATTTTTATTTTCTTCAATTCCCAGCAATCATAGTTTCAGGTCCCAGCAACAAAACCATTTGTTGGCACAGGGGTAGACCCAGGGTTTAACGCTTTAACAACGCACCAAAAAAACCCTAACTATCGACCCTTTCGGCAACACCTGCGAAGCAGATGAAGTCTCACCCGAGGTAGAGGCAGGGGGGGTTGCAAGACTCAAGTGTCTACAACCTAGCAGAGACACAAATCCGTGATTACACACTTCAACATAACACTTAGCCAATAGTATGAATTCTGTTATGATTCTTATTTGCATCGCAGATTAACCCTAATTGTAGATCAGTGCAATAGTAATCAATATTAAAAACATCTAAGCATTCAACACATAGCATCATAGCAGATCTAGCATTTATTCATATATCAAGCACTAAGCATCAATGGATCTACCTATCATACATCCAGAACAATGCACTAAGAAAATATAAACATAACCATCAGGAACACATAACACAAA
>JZKD02S1673154.1:1085934-1126315 GCA_000966675.3 Picea glauca | reverse complement strand
GATTTTCAGACATGGACAGGGACCGGGTAAGGCCTCGGCTTGTATTGGATTCTCTCAGTCGTCCCAGGAATGATTCAGTGTCAGCATCCCCTTTACCAGATGCTCCACAGGTCGATGCATCGAAGCCGAAGCCGAATCCGTTTGGATTTGCTCGGCCCCGGGAGGAGGTTTTGGCTAAAAGGGGCGAAGACTGGAAGAAATTGGACTCTGAGATTGAGAGTAGGAGCTCCAGTAGTTCTACCAGCGCCCACTGGAGTCGTCCTCAAAGTCCTACTCTCAATAATGCTGCGCCCCCTCAGGATCGCCCTAAGGACAATATACAAGTTAAACATAGTGTGGTTTTGAGGAATTAGGTCCTTACAAATGAAGATAAACACAACTAAATTTGGAAGGATTGAGCCGTGTGACTTTATTAATCTTTTGAAGAAGAAACCATGGTTATTTGGTAAAAGAACACAAGCAAGCAAGAGGGCCATGGATGGTAGAGATGAAAGTTGGAGATATATGATCTCCAAGTTCATTTCTCTAGGCTAACTTTGCAATTCTTTTTTCTTTGATAATGCAACCACTCAATCCTTTTTTATAGGGAAATATGAAGCTTGAATGTGGAACTAGCTTTGATGTGAATGCTCCTCATCCACTAGTAGGATCCCATATGTTTGATGGGAACTTTGGGAGTCCAAAGGATCATACATTCATGAGATGGGGATTTGAACTAGTTTCATATGCCACCTTAGAGTTGCAAAAAAGGGTGACAAGTCACCATGAGGTGGCAAGATATGTTGTATTATGTGTTCTATTGTGAATCTATGATGTCTTAAAAAATAACCATCTTAATGTTGTATGTGAGTGAAATTGATGTGCTAACAATTGCCCCTTGACGTGTGAGGTTGCAAACACCCTGTATAGCTAAAATAAATCATCATTACTTTCCCAAAGGCTTGTGTGTAGTAAAAAATCAGAGAGAGAGAGAGAGAGAGAATTAAGGAAGGAGGATTACTTCTCGAGAAGTGATGAAGGCCATATATAAGACAAACACAAATATGATGAAAAAATAATCCTTTTTACAAACGAGAAGGGCATTCCCATGCTTGTGAAACTATCAATTAAATTACAATAGGATAAATGGGAATTTGGGGCCAAATCTAAACATCATGATTCACCTGTATGAAGAGAACTTCAAGTACTAGGAAAGGGTGTTGTTAATGGAATATCCTTTATGAAAACATCGACACCTATGGGGACAAAGAATAACAAAAAAATATGTCCCATGAGGGTGGGGCCCTAGAACATGTGAGGAGTTGTGTGAAAGAAAGTTCCAATTTAAGGCTACAATAATGTAGCAATCAAGCCATCCGTGTTTGAGGTCTTTTATTGAATTTGAAACACAACAACCACCAATATGTATGACTCTCCTTGATGTGAGAATGCACTAATGTTGAACATGGGAGGGTATACTAAGTTAGAGAGCAATGAGGACTCTCTCTGCTCGGTCTAAGGCTGGCCATTTTTTAATGTGAATGGAGACCAAGGTATGAGAAACCACTCAATGTACTCCAAGAATAAAATGAGTTGACATTAATGTAAGTGAGTTTGTGAGAGCCAGGGACTAAAGGGCCTCTTAGAGAGGAAAAATGATCAATAATTAACTGAGTGCAATGAATTGACACTTTAACATAGACAATTGAGTTTTCCTAATGAGTATGGGACTCATGACTTCCTTTGGATGAAGCATTAATGATGGTTTACCTAGGTAGAAACTAGAATTGATTTAACACAACACAACTAATTGTTGAGTTGTAAAAAAGGCCTGATGAGGAATAATGTAGAAGGGGGAATGGAAAACATGTGGAGAAAAATAGATTGAGAAGATGAGGAGGGACATGAATCAAAATGACAAGGTTAATAAATGGTGGAGGAGACTCTTGAAAATCATAAAAATGGATTGAAATGGGATAGGGGAGATGGTATAAACCAATAGAGTCAGTGTAGACATGGATGACTTAGTGAAACTGCTTTGAACAAGGGAGATAAGGACTGTTACCATAAAATAGGTGATGTTGATGATGAAATAAGAAGAGCATTGATATTTCCTTATTTTTATTTTTTGAAGGTTTTGTGGATGTTTTTGTATTTTACATTTACAAAGAATAAAAGAATCTAGATACATGACAAACAAGGAGACCAATGCCCCAAAAATGTGACCAAGTAGTTTTGATCTATATGTGGGGAAAGAGAGATGGCATATGGAAGAAACAAGGGGTGGGGCCCTAAGGATAGGTATCCTTGATGGGTCAATTAATAATAGTGTAAAATACAAATGGTCTATGGGTCATGGAAGAGACGAGAGGCTAGTGGAATGTGACAAAGTAGTAGCATAATAGGGTGGGTACATGAAGTTTCTTCCCCTTTTCGTTGCAATGAGAATGCAAACATGTTTTTATTTTTAGGAACTTACACACATTCCTATTTAAATATATTTGACGTTTGTTGAAGCTCCACACAATAAATTACTGTGTAGAACCAAAATTCCAACGTTATCTTTATTGATAAAAATAATGTGCATTCATTAACAAAATGTGCATGTAAGTACATTTTTTCACTTTCCTACATGTTATAAAAAAACTGACCATATTTTTCATTTCTCCCTAACCTTCTTCCTTATCCTTCTCTCCAACCATGAGTATGTTATTGTAGATCCTTCTCTCCAACAATGAGTATGTTATTGTAGATTCAACCCAATCTTGATGAGGACAATCAAGAGGGACATTGAAATCATTGGTAATCAACATTTTCAATAGAGGAGCTGTCATTTGCCGATAGATTTTATTCAAAATCTCATTTTTATATTTATTAAATTATAAAAATTTACATAATTTTAAAAATCTTTTATAATTGTTTAAATGCAAATTTTATTATGCCACTATGAAGCAACACCCTAATCCAAACCCAAACCCTAACCCCCCACAATATATATACATATAAATTAATCAATCTTTAAATGAACTCAAAAACTTAATTAATGAGCTTATCATGAGGGCCATCACATATTTCATTGGCCACTTCACTTCACAACATTGTTGCTTCCATTGGATATGACCATGGAAAATTATCTGATACATCTGAATATGGGGCCAGGATGAGAGAGTATTAATTAGCCAACATTATTAAGGAAGAGGTGAAAATTTTTCATATAACCAAAGAGATGATTGTTTAATTGTTTATTGACCCTAGAACTAACCAACCCCCTCATTTGAGAAATAAGTGTCTTTGCATGGATTGGTGCACATTCTGACCATGGAAAGGCCACTGGATGGATATGTGGTTTATGGTATTTGCTAAACCTCCTTATAATAATAGGGAGGTTCCCTTGTATATTGTTCATAAATTACGGGTCAAATTTATTATCGATCTCCATGTCAATTATTTTGAGATTGGTTAATTCTAGGGGATTGGCCTTGGCTCTACTCGGTATCAAGCAAGGGTCATGCATAACCCATTTAGAGGGTTTCCCACTCCTATTCATATGCCTAACCACCCCTCCAAGCCACCTCAGTTTGGTGATAGTGTTCAGGCCACTAGTACTGTAATATCAACCCTGACATAGTTTATTTTAACATAGCATGTTTATGGAAGCATTTGGTTTTTTTATGATGCCATACCATAAGGTGTAAGGCCTTAGGCCACATTAGTTCTAGATCATGCATGAGATTTATCTAGGCTAGTGATTCTAGTTCTACCCTAGTTTTTTTGCATTGATGCTCTCAATGCGGGCATACTTGTCATGGTTTGACATAGGCTCTTGTTGAGGATAATTTCTTGGACAAGGTTAGTATGGCATGTTTTTTATATTTTAATTTTACAATTGTCAAATATCTAGTAAACATAACTTTATAGTATTTGTAATTGTCTTTTATTTTCTGGCATGTAAAACTCTTGCAAGATTATACACTTTCATCTAGGTAGAAGGGAACACATTTTCTTATATTTGATGTAGTAGTTTCAACATCATGTGTGATTGGGGTGCCTCACACACAACTATTTAGATGACATTATGATTGTCTTAGCAATCCCATCTTTTTTTTTTTTTTTTTATGTTGGCTCAATATATATATATATGCATTCTTAACTGAGAATTGAATGAATATCAATGTTTCATGGTGAGAATTTTGATTCTTGTCAAATTTCTTGTATATTGTTTTCATTTTCAACATTTTGGTTTGTTATACAATTGCATGGATAATTTTAAATTATACAACTCGTGTGTTATTCATTTATTTTCTTTAGTCTCAAATTGACCCTTCAAAATAGGTTGGCTTATTGTAACATAACCCTTTCCATTCTCTTGATTGCAAGTTTTAATGCTTAGCCTTGTTAAATATTGGTTTTCCCATCCTCTACATAGTGACCACTTCCACCTTGATTTCTTGTTTTGTGACCAATTATGCATGGTGTTTTCCTTGTGTTTCATTTAGAATTTGGTATTCTTTCCTTGGGGCTTGTCTTATAAACCCCATATTTTTGGTAGGTGTAAGATCAATGTCTTGTAAATATTCTATGCTTCCTTTTCAAGGAAGTGAGAAACCCCAAATTTGTTTGGTCTCCTCACTTCTTCCTTGCGCACAAGTGGGATTCCAATTTGGGTTGCAATTTGTCTGTAGAAAGTTGAGTGGTGATCAAGACCTCTCCTTATTTGACAATTTTGTTTTCTTTTGATGTAGTGCTCGCTTGTGGTTTCATTGCCTCTGCCTTGTTGTTCTTCTTTGTTTTCCTATTCTAATTTTGTATGGTGTTTTCATTGTGTTATGTTTAGTGTTTGGTCTTCTTTCCTTGTGGTTTGTCTTGGAAACCCCATATGTTTGGTAGGTGTAAGGATGGAAACTCATTTATTCTATTTCCCTCGTATCAAATGTAGATTTTAACCTTATACAATATTTACTGCAAACATATTTTTCAGTAAAAGAACAAAAAAGATACAATGGAAAATACACACATTACACAGATATTTTTACCATGGAAACCCAAACTGGGAAAACCAACATATTCTATATTCATTCATAGTGATACATTTTTTACAATACAATATATATATAGGAGCCAGCGGCATCCAAAACCCTAACCCAATGACCTGGATTAGTCAACAACCCTAATTCCTTAACCGGAAAAAAAAACCACCGGGAAAAACCATATGCCGGAAAACCGCCCAAAAATGGACAAAAAAATCGAGGCAACATGAAAAAGGAGGAAAAAATGCAACATGTTTCTTGAGGAAAAAAAATTCTCGGGGGTGTTTCCCTCAAACCCCCTCGTGCCCGGTGCAACGTAGAAAACACTCGAGCTAGTTGTGCAAAGAATATAACACATACCTAACATTCTCCCACTTGTTTTTTTCTTCGCATATAGGGGGTTACAGGGTTACACAGTCAACAATGTCCATGGATCCTCTACACCAAGAGAACTTCTCAGTGCTCACATATTTTTTTAATGAATCTGCAACATTATTCAAAGTGTCCACCTTCATCAACAACACTTTCTTTTCTTCAACCATGTCTCTCACAAAGTGATATTAAATATCAATATGCTTTGTCTCTGAATGATAAGCTGGGTTCTTCGCCAAAAAAAGTTGCACTCTAATTGTCACAATATATCCTTATAGCTTGTTGTACCAACCCAATAACACAATCTTTGTAACCATACTACTTCCTTACTTGCATGAGTGGTTGCCATGTATTCAACTTTTGTAGTTGAAAGTGCCACTACAACCCGTCTTTTGCTCATCCAATTAATTGCTCCTCCAAACAGGTTAAACACATACCCGCTTATATATCTCCTATGATCCAGATCTCCAACCCAGTCTACATACACAAATCCATGTATGTCCAACATGTTAGCATCATAAGTCACTCCTGGATTGCTTGCAGGACCAGAGCCCAATGCCCATCAGTTTTATGTCATGATAGTTTTTAATGGGTGATCGAATGGGTAGAGGCTCGGGAAGATATCACTCTAACTCAGGGACCGGGTCCGGCATGTGAGGAACAAAGGAAGTCTTGATCTAACTTCAGTGAGTGGGTTGATTTAAAAAATGAACAGGTTGAAGACTTGGTGAGAGGGGTGGACAAACTACCTTAGGCAACAGACCTTTCCATAGTTTGTAGAAGAAAAACTCTGAATGCAAGATCCTCTTGGTTCAGGGCTTCGAGAAACTGAAGGAGGGACTTGACTGGATCCTCCAATTCCAAGTCGTTCAACGCTAAGAAAATCACAGAGACCGATTAGAAACAATGCAACTGTTACAGTGATCCAACGTACATCATCCTATAACAGTTACAACTCGACTGGATCCTCCAATTCTGAGATGCTCTAATACAGTGTAAACAAAGACGTGAAAGAAACTGACATTCATAAGGCAAGAAATCTCAAAATTCCACACATAACCAAGAATAACATTGCTTCATTAAAGCTTCACAACCGGGAGCCTTGCTCAACCATTGATGATTACAAAAATACAAAGACTGAGTCTATATACTTAGAAAAATTCACCTAACAGAGGCATGCTTAGTCATCCAAGGCGTGGTGTCCTTTCGGTCAAACTTGGATGGATATTCTTCATCAGACTCCACCTTAACTACGCATGGCTCCTGCAAGGGGAGTAGCTGAGCCATTAAGTGCCGAGTTGGCATGTGCAAACCTCTCCGTCTAGTCGAGGACTTGACATGGCGTGTTTGGAAACAATCGGTACACAGGACCTTCTCGGGAAGACAGCTTGCCAGATCCTCCATACTTTACACTTAATGAATGAGGAGAGGTTTCAACCACCCCTTCTCACCTTCATTTACTCTGAGCGAAAACCAGGATTGAGGTCGAATCATATGGTACCTGGAGATCGCGATGATCCCTTCTGTGAACAAAATCGACGCCTTTGGCCCCTCTTGCACAACTCTTTTCTTTCCCAAGTGACCACGGGCTATGACCCTGTGTTTCTTCTCAAAGGCGCTTTTGGTGTTCGTGAATAGGAAGGAGCTGATCCTTGCTTGTCATAGTCGCGATGAGAGAAACACCGAGATGACTCAATTGGGCGCCACGCGTCCCTCTCAGATCTGACGATCCTGAACTCATTCGGTGATGCCGTGGGCCCAGGTCTTGGACGCTCTTGGCACTTCGCTCCTCGAGGATATGAAGGAGCTGCTCCTTGTGCTTCGAAGTCGCGATGGGAGAAAAGGCGAGGAGCCTAATCGCGCACCAGGTGTCCCCTTTGGATGGACGGATGAGATTTCTCCATGATACTGCAGGCCCGACTCTGAGCGCTTTCAGCGCTTCGGGGTTCGAGGTTTCGAGATGTAGAACGACATAGAACCCTCACCCTTCGAACTCTCGACTGCCGAAAAGATAACGTGACTAGATCTCACGCCACATGTCCTTTGGATGGACGATTGCTATCCTTTCCTGCATGCAATACGGGCGATATCCGTCGCGCTAATCTCAGCGCAACTCCGCTAACTGCGATTTCCCACTGACCACCGATCTGCTCTTATGGATGAATCCGGACCGTCGACAATATAATATCGCCCGCTTACTTGCTTGGAAGCCTAAAACGAGATTTTTCCATGATGCGCTCGGGCGCTTCTCGTGCAACTTGCAAACCTAAATACTCTTGTGCCCAGGACAAGAAATGTTACTAACAAAACACTCTGTCCAATCTTGGTATTCCTTGGTAGCACAATCCATAGCTAACAATGCCACACAAATACCTGAAAACCCTTTTTATTGTTGTCCAATGATCCTTCCCTGGTTTTGACATATACCTGCTCAAAACTCCCACTACATGTGCAATGTCTAGTCTAGTATAGAACATTGCATACATCAAACTGCCAACTACACTCGCATATGGAACACGAGACATGTCTTCCTCCTCTTCCTGTGTCTTGGGACACTAATCCGTAGATAAATTTACACCAACATGAATAGGGACCTTGACCGGTTTACATTCTTGCATATTGAACGTCTGCAATATTGTCTCGACATATTTTCTCTGATTTAACCATAATTTCCTCTTTTTCTGATATCTTTTAATTTGCATGACGAAAATGAAATTTGCAGCACCAAGATCCTTCATGTCAAATTTAGAGGAAAAATAATTTTTTACATCTTGGATAATATCCTTGTTGTTTCCTATCAACAACATGCCATCCAAATACAAGACCAAATAAATCAAATGATCACCAATTAATTTAAAATACACATAGTGATCTTGTTTGCTTCTTGTGAAGCCAAGTCCCATCATATAAGTATCAAATTTTTTAAACCACATCCTTGGTGATTGTTTTAAACCATACAAGGACTTTTTCAACTTGCATATCAACTTCTTATTTCCCTTCACAATAAATCTTTCTGGATGCTTCATATATATTTCTTCTTCTAGATCCCCATGTAGGAATGTTGTCTTCACATCCATCTGTTCTACTTCAAAATAAAATGAAGTAGAAATAGATAACAAAAATCATATAGAAGTTAACTTGGCAATAGGAGAAAAAATCTCACCAAAATCAATTCCCTCAACTTGGGAATAACCCTTTGCTACTAATCGAGCTTTGTATTTCTCCACTTTGCCTTCTTCATTCAAATTATTTTTAAATGCCCATTTGTTTCCAATGGGATTTCTTCCAGTTGACAACTCCACTAGATCCCAAGCCTCATTCTTATCCAAGTCTTCCATTTCTTCATCCATGGCCTTTTCCCAAAATTTTCCATCCTCTGAATCCACTACCTCCTTGACAGTTGTAGGATCATCATCAATAATATACAAAGAAAAATTTGAACGAAAATAAGATGGAATATACCTTTCCGGTAGCCTTATTTCTCGAACCGATATCCTTAATACTAGAGTATGAGGATCTTCTTTTTCTGATTCATGTTCTTCTATAGAGTCTGATTCATCATCCTTTAAATCAAACTCTATTTTCTCTGGTTCTTCCTTACTTGGTAGGACTTCATGTTTAACAACATCCTTCATTTCTCTAAATACCACATCTCATCTATACACAACCTTCCTAGTTTCTGGGTTCCAAATCTTATAACCTTTGAGACCATCTTTATACCCAATAAAAATACGCTTTTCATCCTTCTTATCTAGCTTACTCTTATTTTCCTTTGGAACATGAACATAGGCTTCACAACCAAATACCTTGAGATGTGTGAGAGAATATTTTTTACCAGTGCATACCTCCTGTGGAGTCTTTTCATCTAGCACTGATGAGGGTGATCTTTTGACCAGGTAACATGCAGTACCCACTACCTCTACCCAGAATTTTTTCCCTAACCTAGCACTACTAAGCATGTACCTCATTTTTTCCATCAATGTCTCTTTCATCCTTTCTGCAAATCCATTATGTTGAGGTGTATATGGAGTATTATTTTGCCTTGCTATACCACACTTCTTACAAAATTCTTCAAATTCATTCCCGCAAAACTCTTTGCCATTATCTGTCCTCAACACCTTAATTATTTTCTCTATTTAATTCTCAACAAGAGCCTTAAACTCTTTAAAACTATCAAAGACTTCAAATTTATTCTTGAGGAAATATATCCAAGTATTCCTCGAGAATTCATCTATAAATGAGACATAGTACACATATTTTCCCAATGATGGAACCGGCACAGGTCCAAACACATCACTATGAACTAGCTGTAAAATCTCTTCTGCCCTCGTTGCACTAGAGGGTAATCTTACCTGATTTTACTTCCCATATACACAATGTTCATAGAAATCATAATCAAGAGATAATTTAGACATACCCTCAACTATATATTTACTGTGTAGTAGTCAAAGACCCTTCTCTCCGATATGCCCCAGTCTTTGATGCCACAACATAAAATTTTCGCCAGAGATTGTAGGAGTTATTTCTTCTTCAAATCCAATATCAAGAACAATGAAACTATTACACCCATCACTAATAGTTCTTCCTTGAATCTTATACATATTTCCAAACTGAACTCCCTTCAGCAATACCATTTCTCCTCGAACCATCCTGCAGGTTTCCTTTTCAAATATTTTTTTTACCCTTGCATCGTCCATTTTGCTTACATAAATCAAATGTTTGGCCAATCCTGGGATGTGCAGAACACCAGGTAGCGTTATAATCCTTCCATCTATGAGCCTCAACTCGACTTTTCCTCGACCTATGATTCTGGTTGTCGAGTCATCACCTAGGAAAACATTACCTCCATCATACCTTCCATATTCACAGAACCACTCCCTTTGGGGAGTCATATGAAAGGATGCACCTGATTCAACCAACCATGCCTCATGTTCTGCATGTGTGCTTGAAGAAGCCAAGTTCACATTCCCTCCTTCTTCGTTGGAGGTATTTTCTTCTGTAGAAGGAGATTCTTCAGATCCATTCTTTTTCTCAACTTTGGATCTACAGTGCTTATTGTAGTGCCCTTCTTTTCCACATCTCTATCATAACTTTACAAGATTTCCAGGAGACTTAGATATTCCCTTAGAATTAGATCTCACACTTGAGGACTTAGATGTATTTCTTTCCTGGGAGTGTCCTCCTGCAAATAATGCATATGTTATATGTCCTTCCATCTCATCTCCTCCGAAAAAAAGGATGAGACCACTTCATCAAACTTCAAGGAAGGTGTATTACTATCTATGGCCACAACCAGACTATCCCACAAGTCTGGTAAAGGGAACAGTAAAATGATACACTTATCTTCATCTGAAATTTTATTATCAACAGATACTAACTGACCTACCACAATATTGAAGCCATTCAAATGCTTTGCCACCGAGTCTCCATCTCTCATCCTCAGGTTATACAACTTATTTCTAAGGACTAATTTATTTATTAGGGACTTAGGCCGATACAACTTCCCCAACTTATCCCATAAATATTTGGTTGTAGCTTCCTTTGACACATTTAGTAATACTGAATATGAGAGACACAGTTGGATTGTGCTCTTCGCTTTCTGATCCATATTTTTCCAGTAATCTGTTGAATTTCCTATGGGTGCAATAATTGGATCCAATGATCTCTTTCCACCAACAAATATTTCATCTTAAGCTTCCACAACTCAAAACTTTTCCCATTAAAATTCTTGATCTCCATTTTCAAATTGCTCGCCATTTCTTTTCACCTGAAAAATCAATACCATGGATCTCCTGTTGTAGCAAGGATTATCAAAGTTTTGATCCAAACCCTTGACCACAAAGGCGTCCCCTTGAAGCTAACATGGCTCTGATACCAAATTTAGATTTTAACCTTGTACAATATTTACTGTAAACAAATTTTTAGTAAAAGAAAAAAAAATATACAATGGAAAATACCCACATTACACAGAGATTTTTCCCATGGAAACCCAAACCGGGAAAACCAACATATTCTATATTCATTCATAGTGATACATTTCTTACAATACAATATACATATAGGAGACAACAACATCCAAAAACCTAACCCAATGACCTGGATTACTCAACAACCCTAATTCCTTAACTGGAAATAGAAAACCATCGACAAAAACCATGTGCCGAAAAACCTCCCAACAATGGAAATGAAAATCGAGGCGACACGAAAAATGAGGCAAAAATACGACACATTTTTCGAGGATTTTTTTTCTCAGGGGTGCTTCCCCCGAACCACTGAAGGGGGGGCCTAGTGGTCCCCCCTCAAACCCCCCCATGCACCCAATGCAATGTAGAAAACACTAGATCTAGTCGTACAAAGAATATAAAACATACCCAACATCAAAGAAGTGGGAAACCCACAATTTGTTCAAGGTCTCCTCACTTTTTCCTTGTGCAAGGGTAGGCTTGCCATTTTGGTCTTGCAATTCGTTTAAAAAATGGTTGAGTGATGACCAAGACATGTTCTCCCTTGTGGTTTTATTTCCTCCACCTTGTTGTTCACCTTTGTCTCTCTGTTCTCATTCTGCATCATGTTTGCATTGTATTTCATTTTGTGTTTGATATTCATTCCTTGTGTCTTCTCTTGGCAGCCCCATGTTTCTAGTAGGTGTATTTATTTTTGCTTGTTTATTCCATGTCACTTGTCTCAAGGAAGTGCGAAACCCCAATTTTTTTTTAAGGTCTCCTCACTTTTTCCTTATGTATGGGAGGGCTTGCTAATTTTGGTTTTCAAGCCATCTAAAAAACGTTGAGTGGTGACCAATACATCTCCCTATTTGACAATTTTGTTGTATTTTTACCAAACACTCCCCTTTGGTTTCATTGCATCCACCTTCTTGTTCACCTTTGTCTTCCTCTTCTCATTCCATGTGGTGTTTACCTTTTGTTTTTTTTAGTTTTTGGTCTTTTTTCCTTATGTATTGTCTTGGAAAGCCCATGCTTTTGGTAGGTGTAAGGATGTAAACTCATTTATTCCATGCCACTCATCTCAAGGAAGTGGGAAACTAAAAATTCATTCAAGGCCTTTTTGATTTTTCCTTATGCACATGCATGCTTGCCAATTTGGGCTTGCAAGTAATCTAAACAAATATAAGTGGTGACCAAGACCTCTCCTTATTTGACACTTTTTCTTATTTTTAATGAAGAAAACTGCAAAACTCTCTTTCTTCAACTTCAACCCCTCTAAACACATTTTTTATTTGAGAATTTTACTTTGAAGTGAAAACACTATTTGTAGAGAATTGTCTTATCTTCGCATTCATATTTTTCTAAAAATTACTTATGGACATATAGTGGTATAAATTTATAGTTTATTGACTACACATTCTTTAACATTTCAGGTAAGGATAATGAGTGACCTACATGGGAATCTAGTTTTTTAGAGATGGCCATTCATTTTAGAGAAACAAATATATGCTCACAATCTACATAGATTAACTAGTTCCTAGACAATATTTTGTGATCTTTTAGATTTAAGAACTATTTTTAATTATTTAATGAAATAGAGTGAAACAAAGAAACTATGTCATCTACACACATTTATGTGGGCACCAATTTTCTTTTCAATGTGATTATTACCAAGAAAAATAAAATTACCCTTTTTAAGAGGATAGTGCCAAGAAGTGCATTGTGTTTTTTTCTATTTTTTTGATATTGTACTTTTTGACAATATTGAATTTTCATTATAGGTGATTTGAGAATAGCAAAGTTATTAATAAATATCATTTCTTGCTGAAAATCCACAATTCTTGTATCATTAAAAACTAGATTCAAAGATGAATCCACTGGTAGCAAGTCTAATAGATGATATTTGAAATTTGCAAGGGTACACGCTTCTTGAAGTTGTAGCTTTCTAAAAATTGAGACACAGTTTGCAATTTTAGCTGACCAAAAAATCTCATATGAAAAAATATTCAAGACAAAGGTTTATAAAAGTCTCAACCGAGAGTTTTTCGCACTTTTACCCAATAAGATTACTATATTTTTGGAAAACTCTCATCCTAGAATTTTGTAACTTGTTCACCTTGGCAACATAATGTTACCCTCATTGTGGTTCACTCAAAAAAGTGTTACCCATACATCTTCACATTTTCAAACTATTATATTTTTAATAAGTTCCCCCTTGCAGTTGCATTGCCTCCATGTAACACACCCACGACGGGGCATAAAAAATTTCTCTTTTCTTAAAGGACAAAATATCTATTCATGGTTTCTAATTTGGAAATTTGGGGAACCAGTCCGACCTCCTAGTCAAGGATCTCCAATTTTGAAGCCAAAAAACTCTCTGAGACCTTGATGGTCTCATTCTGTAATTAAACACAAAACCTTTCGGCTTCTTGATGCAGGTTGAAGGGCACCCAGGACCTTCCCTTTCACTCCCCTGCGAAATTTCAGAGTACTGGGTGTTAGCTCCTTTTTTGGATAAGCCCCCTCTTGATGTGACCTTAGGAGATGACCTTACGGGATTGTGTGATTGTAGACGTGACCAAAGGAGGTTTAAATCAAACTGATTTTTGGCCTGCAATTCTCCTCGAGCCTCCACATGTCCTCTTTTCAAATCCGCGGTTTGAATTGCGACCCACCCTCAAATTTTTAACGTTCGTGCAACTCCTATCCCCACAATTCTACAGGACCGTCAATCTCCCGATCTTGATAGTACTTCGAAAACTAACAGTTCAGATCTACCCCTCTCATACCTACGGATCAGATTTGACCTCTTGCAAAATCAACAGATGTGATCTCCTTCGTGATTTCGGGTTTGAGGAGTTTCAACTCTCAAAACCCTGCTCTCTTTCGTACTTCAATCTTTCGAGTTGACGATTTGCGGATGCCTGTCCTCCTAATCAATGACCCTACCTTTACTTCAGGTTGTTGACCTTTCAACTGGATCAACGGTCTTGTGGCCCGCTTCTTGATCAATGGTCGAGATCTCCTTCGGGTTTCAGACTTCCGAGATCTCAAATCTCAAAATTCACCCTTTTCCCACTGGATTTTATTTGGAGGCTATAATCCACTGACGCGTGTACTCTTGATATGACGATCAAGGATTACTTTGGGTCTTTACCCGGATTCCACATATTTTCTCCACGTCTCCCTTAGATCGGATGGCTACAAATTACTTCAGATATTTATCTAGAGTTCTCAGATTTTTGCCACGTCTCCCTTGGATCTGACGGCTATGAATTACTTCAGATCTTAATCCAAAGTTCTCATATTTTCACCATGTCTCCCTTTGATTTGATGGCTTCGATATGCTTCAGGTGATTCGATGCTTGATATTCACTTCGAACGATCTCACGACTCAACTTCACTTCGACTGATAGGACGGTTGAGATTTACTTCGGATTTCCGGAAGTTCGGATTCAGAATTCTCAACTCTCAATCCTTGCCTTCTGTTGAATAGACAGTATATAACGACTCAAATTTACCTTGGCGATCCAGCTCTTGAGATTTACTTCGGGTGATCTAATGTCTCAGATCTTCTTCGGCTGATCGGACGATTGGGATTCGCTTCAGATTTCCAGGACTTCAAACTTCGCGAATCTCAAATCTCAACTGAGAAACTCTCGAATGGATTTCCCGAAGTTGTTGATCTGATGAATCAGATTCACTTTGGCAATCCGATGCTTGAGGTTTATTTTAGGTGATTTGATGACTCATATCTTCTTTGGCTGATCGGCCGATTGGGATTTGCTTTAGATTTCCCGGACTTCGGACTTCGCGAATCTCAAATCTCAACTGAGAAACTCTCGAATGGATTTCCTAAAGTTGTTGATCTGACAGCTCAGATTCACTTTGGCAATCTGATGCTTGAAGTATATTTCATATGACCCGATGGTTGACGTTTACTTCGGGTCTTCACCTGAAATACATAGATTCATGCCAACTGTCCTCTAGATCTGACGGTTCAGATCTACTTCGGACGATCTGACAGTTGACGTTTTCTTCGAGTATTCACCCGAAATCCACAGATTCACACCACCTGTCCTCTAGATCTGATGGTTCAAATCTACTTCGGACGATCTGATGGTTGACGTTTACTTCGGGTCTTCACTCAGAATCCATAGATTCATGCCACTTGTCCTCTAGATATGACGATACATATCTCTTCGGCTCTTCGGGGCTTTGACCCTTCGACACTTCGGCGCTTCGGCACATCGACGCTTCGGGCTTTGGGAGTTTCAAATCTCAATCTGAAACTCTCGAAGTGATTTCTCCATATTTATTGATCTGCTTACGCGTGTCCCTTGGTGATCAATGACAAGGATTTACTTCGGCTATTTGTCCTCCTCCTTTTCCACAATCCTCTGAAGTAGTGGATCTTACGCCACCCATCCTCCTTGACGATGGATGGTCCCAATTTACTTTTGGACTTCAGGACTTTTACAATTCCACTCTCCTACACACACAAGGGTTAAGTCTCCTGCATTTACTTCTGGATCCAATGGTTACTGTTCCTTCATGCTCAGATCCAACAGATAAGATCCGTTCCTCAACTTTGTGCTTCCTTTGTTCACTGGACGTCGATCTAATGGTTCAGGCTCCTCTCCACAACCAATATGACGGCTGTTGTCGCTCCTTCTCCTTAGATTTCAACTTCCTCTAGCTTAGAGGATTTTCTAAGTATTCAAAGGCCTCGACCTTTCCTCCTCCTACGAGTCTATCTCTTGGACCTCATCTGCACTTTTGAAAAGCGTTTATCTCTTCTGAGCTTCGGGACTTGGAATAAGTCCTACTCTTGTGCCCTCTTAGCACTATCTCTTCTGAGCTTCAACTGCTCAGACCTCGAAGGTCTCTGTCCCTTATATTCATCAAAGGGATGTTTGTGCCCTCTTGGAAAATTTCACTCAAGAACTCCTTACTAAGCTGCAGAGTGTTCGGTAACTTTGTGAGTGTCTCCTAAGTACTCTGTAACTTCACCTTCGGGGTTTTGGTCACTCCAACACTCAAATATCCCGAAGCACAGACTTTGAATCTCATAGATCGGACGGTCGAGAAGGATCCTGATGGATACAGAGATCCATGGTCCAGATTAATTTCGAGACTTCAGGACTTCAGGGATTTTTACTTCCCTTACGCCGAACTCATAGTTCGCCAAACTCGCGAAGTCCAGAGGACTCAAGGGGTTAACTCCCGCACTCCTTTCCATATCCAATGGTCATAATGGACCTTGGCTCTTTTTGAATAGTTTTCTCATTCGTTCATCATCCAAACAAAGGATCTTTCCCTTTCGACGCTTCAATCTCACTACTCTTCCTGAGATTTGTTAGCTCTGAAAGGCTTAAGAGCTTTGTGCTCTTTTTCTTAGACGTAACACTTGGAAGAATCCTTCCGCGCACCCCTTACGATCATTCATCAACTTTAGAACTTAAATGGTTCTCGGTCTCTATTTCCCTCGCAGAGATCTTGTGCATATGTTCACTATCTCTCCCAAGATTTAACATACTCCATCCTCCAAGGGACTCAGAACAACTAGGAGGGTCGACATGCAGACATGAAACTATGCCCTAGGTCGACGAACTCACAGATTGTAGTTCTAGCATAAGCCCCCACATGAAACAAGCATTTACGAGTATAAAACATATCCCATCCATATAATTTTTTACTTGCCTAATTATACAATCAAGCAGACACCAAAAAGGGGTACATTATAAATCATTAAGTAAACATATCTATCCCTGCAACATTCATAGGATATCCAACTTTAGTTCATAGTGCCACTTAAATACACAAGATATGCAATTTACTTATCTATTACAGGTGGTAGCCAACTAACTGACTATGGGTGTTTGTCCTTCCACCTGACCATAGGCTCAGAGGCATTCATTCTTATCACTCTAGCCACCCCCGTTCCAAGCCATGATATCACCAGAGAACTCTTGCATTTCTCAAGGACTCTTTCTCTGTTTCAACTTCTGCTCGGGTTCTGTTCTCTGCAAACTTTCAGATATTTCCTTCTTTGTTATGGCCTCGATGAGGTTTATTAGATGGTCACTCAACATCAATCTTGTGGCCTTCTCTTCTTTCTCTGTTGCAGAGCTATGAGCATTCTCCTTATCCATTTGTACATCTTTCTTCTAGGATGGTTCTCGACCCATCCTGTTCCTTCTGTCAGAAGGAAAATCCGGTCAGCGTGGCCTATCATACCCAATGGTACTTCAGGCTAACGTTCTGTCATTTTTTACATGCTTCCATTCATGGGAGTGGTTGATAATTCAACCATTGGTCCATTCTTCATTAACTGATTTCTCTCCTTGGGATCCAAAGGAGGTTTATTATCCTCATCAAGGGAATTTGGGGTTATTTGATATAATGACCCTCCCTTATAATTTTCACATTCTTTCCTCTAGTGATATCATGGCCAGTACTTTCAAGGCTTCACCCCCACAGTCGGTTATTGGAAACTCAAAAAATAATACATTTACATTGTCCACATGCCTTAGCATGGTAAATCCTATTTTATGATTAATTACAAGCTGGGGGAAACAAGGGTGTTACAATTCCCTCCCCCTTAAAGGAACATCGTCCTCGGTGTTCTTTCTCAAAACACATGTCATGCCTTTCTCATTCATTTGTTTCAAAAATCTTGACCCTTCTTCCTCGGTCAAGTCCTTTTTCAGACCTTTAATCTTGTTCACCTTCTTTCAATAATTCTTGGACAACAAGCACATTAATCACAGTCTTATGCGAAAACATTGCATAAAAAAAATAAAAAATTCTAGGAAAATTTTATAATCTTAGCACAATAATTATCTACGTCGTTTGTGGATTTGTATCCACATGGTTGTTTTGTTATCCATGATCATTTCTTTTCCTTGACATACCCATTGGGTGCATGATCCGAATTCAATAGTTTACAATAACTATAATGGTTTCATCTTCCTTGCGATCACTCACCCTCCAGGCCTAGGCTTAGGCATCCCCTTCTCTGCTATACAATCCCTCGGGTGATCCATATTGCCTTGCCAAGGTTTTCTTGCACAAGAAGAACTACCCATCGTGTGCATGATCCCAATTCAATAGAATACAAGAACTATTAAGGTCTCCTCTTCCTTGTGGTCACTTGCCCTCCATGCCCAGGATCAAGCATCCCCTTCTCTGCTATACAGTTCCTCGGGTGATCCATCTTGCCTTGCCAAGGTTTTCTCGCACAAAACGAATTCCAGAGACTCTGTCAAGTCTTACAGTCGAGGAGTCCCTCAGAATTTCTCTGTCGAGGCATACCTCCATCTTGTGTTACCTCAACATAATATATTTTATTCGATCATGGCTTACCACGGGGTTCTCATGGCTCAACAGTAGCCATTTTTCATGATTTTACATCTTGAAAACCTTCCAACTCAGCTAAAGTTAGGGACGAAGGTTACTCTCCTTCTCCCGACTCAATCATAGATAGGGACTAAGGTTATTATCCTTCTCCTAAGTCAGTCTTTATTTCATGCGATCGGATTATACTGTTTCTCACCTGTATCACAAACATATAAAAAATCACGAGACACCATCATAAATTTTTAAATTCAAAATTTTCTTGTAAATCTGTGACCCACAAATATCCAAATTCCACATTTTTTTTCCATATTTTTTTCGCATAGGAAACAAATTCATAATTATGGGACTTTCCTTCCAATAGCGGTTTCGCTCACTAGGCAATTGGTCTTCCTTATGGCTTACAACGCTACCATATCCAAGACCCATTTCCTCCTGCAATTTCAACATTCCTTAGCCAAACAAATTGTTAGTTTTCATGCACATTACCTTTTCAAAATCAAGCATACTAATAGTCCAAGTCATTTTCATCTATTCAATGATACAAAGAAAAAGGATACATCATCCCTTACCTATGCATCATTTCAGCCAACCAAATTTTTCAGAATGTAATGCAGATATCAATTGACCTTAATGAATGTGCCAACATTCGTGGCCACATTCATATCCAATGCACCTTTGCATTGATTTTAAGTTTCCCACACTTTACAACAAGTAATTTTTCATGGTGCATTGGAGCTTAGCCAAGATTTTCACCATATGGTTTATTCATTCTCATTCATTGTTACAACAGGACTATGCTTCCGGCTACAGGATCATCACGATTCCCCAATCAATACACATGAAACTCAAAAGTTTCACATGAATGCCTTTAAGTAATCTTCCTCCATTAATAACGAGGGTGCCAACACTCATGGCCACCCAAATTAGTTTTCCTTCAGCGCTTACATAATGTAAGAAAAAAATTGGAAGGTCCTCCTTTCTTAATGAAAAACCCATTGTTTGCCACCTTATGCAACATGCGTTCCCTCAATGCATTCCATGAAGCGTTCCATCTATGAGCACTTTTGTTTCCAATCATTCCTTGATTGGTCCATGTATTCATGACATATCAGTTCATGGATTCTTCTGAGGATTAAAATCAGTCTTTACTACCAAAGGTTCACACCTCCATCATTCGAGTTATCCTTCCTGAATCATACCCTACTTGGGTATCCAAGGCATACAACTTCCTTTCAACGTTCCATACATAACATTAAGACCGTAAAACATTTCAGAAGGGATTCTTACCTAATCCCATCATACCTTGTGCCACATAGGCATGAACATTTTTTATACCGGTTTTGGCTCTTAGCACCCCCTCTGATATTATCCCATCAGTGTTTCTCCATGGGGACTTTTAAAGTCCCTTAAAAAATCTTTCAACAAGAACCTTCTCATAGTCATCCTCTGATTGAGGTTGTTCGTTATTGGAAACTGTCTTTCTCAACAGTTCCAATCTATTTCTTTCTACACATGACATACATCATAAACACATTAGTCGTCATGTAAATTAAAAATGCAAGTACCATAACATTTAACTTAATAAAACATTTTCAGACATGTCCTAGTATATCTGTATGTACTTCATCACATTAACCTTAATGTTTTCATGAGTGCAATACCGATAGTTCTCAACGGTTTCTGCAGTAATACAATCCTCATCAGTCTGGTGTCAAAACATCTACTTCTATTAGTAAATCATCTTTCTTATTCCAGAGGGAACATAACACATAACAAGAAAAGAGTTAGTGGCTCTCCCCTTCTTCCAATTCTTTCTACACTACCTGGGGCTTTCCATCCTAGTTGAGTTATCTCTAAAGGCCTTACTGCCTTTTCTTAACATGGATTCAACCAAGCCTATTCAGTCAAACATACTCCTTTATTCATTCATTAGTCTCCTATTGATTACATGATGCTTTCAAAATGTAATCAAAGATTCTTATATATATATATATATATATATATATATATATATATATATATATATAAGCTTGTAGTTCACTGCTCAGTTTCTCAACAGTTACTAAGGTCATGAATCTGACCCCCTAAGTCCTGACAGATTTTTCACGCATTTCTTCCACAGGGGACTCCTTCAGCATGCAACTTCCTTATTGCACATCCATCACTATCTGTGTCAGACTCAACCTTGAGTTAGCTTTTATCTGTTTACCAAATATTCCCTAAGGAATATAAACATGCATCTTTTTCATGTACCCAAATTATGTATCCATACATATTCTGGTTTTGTTAAATTACATCCATGATGTACTTAACCATATTCATGATCCTAAACCTGCCTGTAGCGGTCATAGGTATGTTTCATATCCCACCTACATCTCTACTTTTAAGATCAGTCAACTCAGGATTGTTCACAATCCTTCTCATGTGATTCTCAAAGGCATAATCATTTGCCTCTTATTATGACAATAGAGCATATTTGCTCATTTACCCTTCTATCTAATTGTATTAGTATTCCCTGAGGAAAGAGAATACTTTCCCCTCACGCTATTATTTGGAACAAAACTTTCATGACTCTTCAGAATGGAGTCATTCATACATCCATAGTATTCATTTAATCTGGACAAGAGAAATTCTTGCTTTATATTTCACTCATTAGGGAAGCCATATGGTGCCTACAACTATACTCTTTCATCATACATGTGCATCACTTGCACGTTTAATATCATTCATACCTAACTGATATTGATATCAGGTTTCATATTAAGAATCTTCACAATGCATTAAACCCATTCACTCAAGCATAATTAAACACAACTAAGTATTCATCATGCTAGTTTACTGCTTAAACCCTTTCCATGTCATTCACACACACAGACATATCAGGCTTCTATATCCTTTTCCCAAGGATCTTCCAAGAATCCTTATGATCATGTATACATATTTGTGTATATGTAGGTGCATCTATTGCACCTATTTACCTAATGCATTCACTTGATAGTTTAATTTCATCATTAGTGTCCTTTAGTTTGAGATTTCCATCACTTACAAGACTAATATCACAGTCATATCTTATATTGATGTTTCCTTCTCTCAAGGAAATAACCAACTTGGGTCACTTTCCTCTTTATGCGAAAACGTCTAGCAAGAAAACCTTCTTGCCTCAACATCCATAGGGTTTTACCCATCTCACTTTTCTCTGGTCATGAGGAGTTATATACTCTGATTTTAATATAAAGCAGTAACTATAATTTCCATGGATCCTACCTAATCCTATCAGATTCATTTAAGCCCACAAAGGTATTAACCATTATATAATCCACCATCATCAGTGCCTAAAGTTCCAACTGCCCATGCTTAGAAGCAGTGTTGCGAACACCACATCATTCGTCCTTCGGGCTTCATCTTCTCTTGACAGAACCCTGCCACCTTTAGCTATCCACATTCAAGTCTTATTATAAATGTTAATTAGCATATCCCTACTCTGGTAAGAGTAGTTATCACTTTGACAAAGGGATAAAGAAATTCTTCTGCTGAAATTCGACAAGAATTCCCAAAATCATAGGTTCAATCTGCAGTCCTTCTCCTCAAGGAGTAAATGCATATAAAAATACCTCCTTATGTGACTCATACATGAGCCCAAGCAATCCAAGTGTTGTAACCATGCTCTGATACCAATTTGTAACACACCCACGATGGGGAATAAAAATTTTCCCTTTTCTTAAAGGACAAAATCTCCATTCATGGTTTCTAATTTGGAAAGTCGGGGAACTAGCCCGACCTCCTGGTCAAGGATCTATGATTCTGAAGCTAAACAACTCTCTAAGACATTGATGGTCTCATTTTGTAATTAAACATAGAGCCTTTTGGCTTCTTGGTGTAGGTTTAAGGGCACCTGCGACCTTCCCTTTCACGCCCCTGTGAAATCTCAGAGTACTGGGCATTAGCTCCTTTTCTGGACAAGCCCCCTCTTGACGTGACGTTGGGTGATGACCTTACGGGACCACATGATTGCGGATGTGGACAAAGGCGGTTTGAGTCAAACTACTTTTCGGCCCATAATTCTCCTCGAGACTCCACGTGTCCTCTTTTCAAATCCACAGTTTGAGTTGCAGCCCGCCCTCAACTTTTTAACATTCGTGCAACTCCTATCCCCGCAATGCTATGGGATCATTGATCTCCCGATATTGATGGTACTTCGAAAATAGATCTTCCCCTCTCATACCTACATATCAGATCTGATCTCTTGCAAAATCAACAGATGTGATCTCCTTCGTGATTTCGGGTTTTGGGAGTTTCAACTCTCAAAACTATGCTCTCTTCCGTACTTCAATCTTCCGAGTTGGCGATCTGTGGAAATATTTCCTCCTAATCGATGATGTTGCCTTTACTTCGGGTGGTTGAAATTTCAACTGGATCAACAGTCTTGTGGCCCTCTTCTTGATCAACGGTTGAGATCTCCTTCGGGTTTCGGACTTCTGAGATCTCAAATCTCAAACTTCACCCTTTTTCCCAATGGCTTTTATCCGGAGGCTATAATCCACTGATGCATTTCCTCTTGATCTGACGATTGAGGATTACTTCGAGTCTTTACTCGGAGTCCACATATTTTATCCACGTCTCACTTAGATCAGACGACTATGAATTACTTCAGATATTTATCCGGAGTTCTTATTTTCGCCACGTCTCCCTTGGATCTCACGTCTATGAATTACTTCAGATATTTATCCATAGTTCTCAGATTTTCACCATGTCTCCCTTGGATATGATGGCTCAGATCCACTTTAGGTGATATGATGCTTGATATTCACTTTGGACAATCTGATGACTCAGATTCACTTCGATTGATCCGATGGTTGAGATTTACTTTAGATTTCCGAAAGTTCAGACTTCAAAAATCTCAACTTTCACTCCTTGCCTTCTCCTGAATAGACAATATTTGATAGCTCAGATTCACCTTGGCGATCTAATGTTTGATATTTAATTTGAGTGATCTGACGGCTTAGATCTACTTTGGCTGATCGGACGATTGGGATTCACTTCATATTTTTGGGACTTCGAACTTCACAAATCTCAAATCTCAACTTTTAAACTCTCGAATGGATTTCCCGAAGCTGTTGATTTGACGACTCAAATTCACTTTGGCAATATGATGCTTGAGGTTTATTTCAGATGACCCGACGCTCGATGTTTACTTCGGGTCTTCACCCAAAATCCATAGATTCACACCACCTGTCCTCTAGATCTGACGATTGGCGTTTTCTTCGGGTCTTCACCCAAAATCCACATATTCACGCCACCTCTCCTCTAGATCTGATAGTTCAGATCTACTTCAGACGATCTGACGATCGATGTTTACTTCAGGTCTTCACCCGTAATCCACAGATTCATTCCACCTGTCCTCTAGATCTGACAGTCCAGATCTCTTCAGCTCTACGATGCTTCGGCCCTTCAGTTCTTTGGTGCTTCGACCCTTTGGAACATCAATGCTTCGAGCTTCAAGAGTTTCAACTCTCAATCTGAAACTCTCAAAGTGATTTCTCTAGAGTTACTAATATGTTGATGTGTGTCCCCTGGCAATCAATGACCATGACTTACTTCGGCTATTTGTCCTCCTCCTAGTCCACAATCCTCTGAAGTTGTGGATCTTACGCCACCCGTCCTCCTTAACGATGGATGGTCCTAATTTACTTCGGGACATTGACAAGTCCACTCTCCTGCACACACAAGGGTTAAGTCTCATGAATTTACTTCCGGATCCAATGGTTACTGATCCTTCGTGCTTAGATCCAACAGATGGGATCCATTCCTCTCCTTTTCACTTCCTTTGTTCACTAGATGCTGATCTAATTGTCCAGGATCCTTTCCACAACCAATCTGACGGTTGTTGTCGCTCCTCCTCCTTAGATTTTGAATTCCTCTAGCTTAGAGGATTTTCTAAGTATTCAAAGGCCTCGACCTTTGTTCCTCCTACGAGTCTGTCTCTTGGACCTCATCTGCACTTCTAAAAATCACTTATCTATTCTGAGATTCAGTACTTGGAATAAGTCATACTCTTGTGCCCTCTTATCACTTTCTCTTCTAATCTTCAACTGCTCAGACCTCAAAGGTCTTTGTCCCTTCTATTCCTCAAAGGGATGTATGTGCTCTCCTGGAAAATTTTTCTCAAGCACTCCTTATTGAGATGAAAAGTTTTTGATAACTTTGTGAGTGTCTCCTAAGTGCTCTGTAACTTCACCTTCAAGGTTTCTCTCACTCCAACACGTGAATATCCCGAAGCACGGACTCTGAATCTCATAGATCGGACGGTCGAGAAGGATCCCGACGGATCCATAGATCCACGATCCTGATTAACTTCGAGACTTTGGGGATTTTTGCTTCCCTTACGAAAAACTCACAGTTCGTCAAACTCGCGAAGTCCGAAGGACTCAAGGGGTTAACTCCCACACTCCTTTCTGTATCCAATGATCACAACGAACCTTGGCTCTTTCCAAATAGATTTCTCATTTTTTTGTCATCCAAACAAAGGATCCTTCCCTTTTGATTATTCAATCTCGCTAATCTTCTTGAGCTTTGTTATCTCTAAAAGGATTAATAGCTTTGTGTTCTTTCTCTTGGATGTAACACTTGGAAGAATCCTTTCGCACACCCCTTACGTTCATTCCTCAACTCTAGAACTTAAGTGGTTCTCGATATTTGTTTGCCTCACGGAGAGCCTGTGCATACATTCACTGTCTCTCCTGAGATTTAATAGACTCTATCCTCCAAGGGACTCAGAATGACTAGGAGGGTCGACATGCGTACATGAAACTATGCCCAAGGTTGACGAACTCACAGTTCGTGGTTCTAGCTTAATCACCCACAGGAAGCCAACATTTATGAGTATAAAACATATCCCATCCATATAATTTCCTACTTTCTAATTATACAATCAAGCAGACACCAAAATGGGGTACAATATAAATCACTAAGAAAACATATCTATCCTTGCAACATTCATAGGATATCCAACTTTAATTCGTAGTACTAATTAAATACACAAGATATGTGATTTACTTATCTATTACAGTTGGTAGCGAACTAACTGACTGTGGGTGTTCGTCCTTCCACCTGACCAAAGGCTCAGAGGCGTTCATTCTTAACACTCTGTCCACCCCCATGTCAAGCCATGATATCACCAGGGAGCTCTTGTAGTTCTCAAGGACTCTTTCTCTATTTCAGCTTCTGCTCGGGTTCTATTCTCTACAAACTTTCATATATTTCCTTCTCTGTTATGGCCTCGACGAGATTTATCAGATGCTCACTCAACATCAAGCTCATAGACTTCTCTTCCTTCTCTACTGGAGAGCTCTGCGCATTCTCCTTATCCATTTGTATATCTTTCTTCTAGGATGGTTCTCGACCCATCCTATTCCTTCTGTCAGAAGGGAACTCTAGTCAACTTGGCCTGTCATACCCAGTGGTACTTTGGGATGACATTCTGCAGTTTTGGCCATGCTTCCATTCATGGGAGTGGTTTATAATTCAACCAATGGTCCTTTCTTCATTAACCGATTTCTCTCCTTGGGATCCTAAGGAGGTTTATTATCCTTATCAAAGGAATTTCTAGTTATTTGATATAATGACCCTCCCTTACATTTTTCAAATTCTTTCCTCTAGTGATATCATGGCCATTACTTTCAAGGCTTCACCCCCATAGTCATTTATTGGCAAATCAAACTATAATACATTACATTGTCCACATGCATTAGCATGGTAAATCCTATTTTATGATTAATTACAAGCTAAGGGAAATAGGGGTGTTACACTCCACCTTGTTATTCACCTTCATGCTCCTATTATCATTTGACATGGTGTTTTCCTTTTGTTTCATTTAGTGTTTCATCTTCTTTCCTTGTGGATTGTCTTGGAAACCCCATTTTTTTTGTTAGTGTAAGGGTGTGGCTCAATTATTCATTCCACTTATCTCAAGGAAGTGGTAAACCCAAAATTTGTTCAAGGTCTCCTCACTTATTCCTTTTGCATGGGTAGGTTTGTTATTTTGGGCTTGTGAGTCATCACACAATGGTTAAGTGGTGACCAAGACCTATCCTTATTTAAAAAAAAAAATTGTGTTTATATCAAGTGCTCCCTTGTGGTTTCATTTCCTTCTCCGTATTGTTCACCTTTGTTTCTATCTTCTCATTCCACATGGTGTTTTACTTGTGTTTTATTTAGTGTTTGGTCTTCTTTCTTTGTGGGTTGTCTTCGCAACATCATATTTTTGACAGGTGTAAGGATGAAATCTCATTTATTCTATACCATTCATCTCAAGGAAGTAGGATGCCTTGGAAATTCGATAAAGGTATTCACACTTCTTCTTTGTGCATGAGTAGGATTTCCAATTTGGGCTTACAAGTCATCTAAGAAAATATAATTGGTGACAAAGACCTTTCCCTATTTGACAATTTTGTTGACTTTTTACCAAGCACTCCCTTGTGGTTTCATTGCATCTACCTTGATCTTCTCCTTTGTCGTCATCTTCTTGTTCCACATGGTGTTTTCATTGTGTTTATTTAGTGTTTGGTCTTCCTGCCTTGTGTCCTTTCTTGGAAACCCCATATTTTTGGTAGGTGTAAGGATAGAAGTGTATTTATTCCATTTTACTCATATCAAGGAAGTGGAAAACCCCAAGTTTGTTCAATGTCACCTCACTTCTTCATTGTGCATGGGTGGGCTTGCCAATTTACGCTTGCAAGTGATCTCAAGAAGGTTAAGTTGTGACCAAGACCTCTCCTTAACTGAAAATTTTTGTTTTCTTTTTACCAAATACTCCCTTGTAGTTTTATTTCCTCTTGTTTTTAAGCTTTGTCTTCCCGTTCTTGTTACACATGGTGTTTCCCTTGTGTTTCATTTAGTGTTTGGTCCTTTATCCTTGTGGATTGTCTTGAAAACCCCATAATTTTGGTATGCATAAGGATGACAACTCGTTTATTCCATGCCACTTGTCTCAAGGAAGTGTGAAACCCCAAATTCATTCAAGGTCTCCTTATTTCTTCCTTATGCATGGGTGGGCCTAATTTGGGATTTCCAATTTTCACAAAAAGGTTAAGTGGTGACGAAGAGCTCTCCTTATTTAACAATTTTGTTGTGTTTCTATCAAGTGATCCCTTGTGGTTTCTTTTCCTTTTCCTTGTTGTTCACCTTTGTTTCTATCTTCTCATTACACATGGTGTTTTCTTTATGTTTCATACAATGTTTGGTCTTCTCTCCTTGTGGCTTTTCTTGGAAACCTCATATTTTTTATAGGTGTAAGGATGACATCTTGTTTATTTTACAATAGAAACCATCTCAGGGAAGTGGGAGACCCTATAAATTTATTCAAGCTCTTCATAGTTATTTTTGCATGAGTAGGCTTGCCAATTTGGGCTTACAAGTAATCTAAAAAAATATAAGTGGTGACAAAGACCTTTCCCTGTTTCATAATTTTGTTGTCTTTTTACAAAGCACTCCAATGTGGTTTCATTGCATCTACCTTCCTTTTCTCCTTTGTCTTCCTCTTCTTGTTCCACATGGTGTTTTCCTTGTGTTTTATTTAGTGTTTGGTCTTCCTGCCTTGTGGCATGTCTTGGTAACCCCATATTTTTGGTAGGTGTAAGAACATAAATGTTTTTATTCCATTATAATCATCTCAAGGAAGTGGAAAAACCTAAGTTTGTTCAAGGGTTCCTCACTTCTTCCTTGTGCATGGGTGGGCTTGCCAATTTGGGCTTGAAAGTTATGTCATAAAGGTTAAGTGGTGATCAAGACCTCTCCTTAATTGACAATTTTGTTGTCTTTTTACTAAATACTCCCTTGCAGTTTTATTTTCTCTGCCTTGTTGTTCACCTTTGTCTTCTTATTCTTGTTCCACATGGTGTTTCCCTTGTGTTTTGTATAGTGTTTGGTCATTTTACCTCATGAATTGTCTTGAAAACCCCATAATTTTGGTAGGCATAATGATGTAAGCTCGTTTATTCCATGCCACTTGTCTCAAGGAAGTGTGCAACCCCAAATTCATTCAAGGTCTCCTTAGTTCTTCCTTGTGCATGGGTGGGATTTCCAATTTGGGCTTGCAAAATTCCTCTCATAAAAGTTAGGTGGTGATCAAGACCTTTCCTTATTTTACCATTTTATTTTGTTTTTACCAAGTGATCCCTTATGGTTTCATTACCTTCACCTTGTTGTTCAACTTTGTCTTCATCTTCTCATTTTGCAGGGTGCTTGTCTTGTGTTTCAACTAGTGTTTGGCCTTATTTCATTGTGGCTTGTCATAGAAACCCCATACTTTTGGTAGGTGTAAGGATATTAGCTTGATTATTCCATTACACTCCTCTCAAGGAAGTAGGAACCCCAAATTCATTCAAGGCATTCCCACTTATTCCTTGTGCATAGGAAAGTTTGTCAATTTGGGCATGCATGTTGTCTTAAAAAAGTTAAAATGGTGACCAAGACCTCGCCTTATTTACCAATTTTGTTTTCTTTTTACGAACAACTACATTTTGGCTTCATTGCATTCTCCTTGTTGTTCACCTTTTCCTTCCTCTTTTCATTCCTCGTGGTGTTTTCCTTGTATTCAGTTGAGTGTTTTCTCTTCTTTCCTTGTGGCTTGTCTTCACAACCCCATTTTTTTGGTAAGTGTAAGGATGGAGGCCCATAAATATTCCATGCTACTTTTCTCAAGGAAGTGGGAAACCCCAAATTCATTTGGTCTCCTCACTTTTTCCTTGTGCATGAGTGAGCTTGCCAATTTGGGCTTACAATTCATCTCAAAATATTTAATTAGTGACTAAGACCTCCACTTTTTTGACAATTTTGTTGTCTTTTTACCAAGCACTACCTTTTTGTTTCTTTTCCTCTTATTTGTTGTTCACCTTTATCTTCCACTTCTGTTTCTGCATGGTGTTTTCCTTGTGTTTTTCTTAGTGTTTTGTCTTCTTTCCTTGTAACTTGTCTTGGAAATCTCATAATTTTGGTAGGTGTAAGGATGATGACTCATTTATTACATGCCACTTTTCTCAAGAAAGTGGTAAACCCCAAATTCATTCAAGGTCTCTTCACTTCTTCCTTGTGTGCAAGTGGGCTTGTTAATTTGGGATTGCAAGTCATCTCAAAAAAATTATGTGGTGAAGAAGGCCTCTCCTTATTTGAATTTTTTTGTCATTTTACCAATATCTCCCTTCTGGTTTTGTTGCCTCTACCTTGATTTTTGCCTTTGTATTCGTCTTCTCATTCCACATGGTGTTCTATTTTTTTAGTGTTTGGTCTTCTTGCCTTCTATCTTGTCATGGAAACCAATTATTTTTTGTAGACGTATGGATGGTGGATCATTTATTCAATGCCACTATGCTCAAGGAAGTGGGAAAACTATTGGCACCCAATGTTTTTGGTAGGCTTGTTGTCACAAGGGCAGACCTGGGGTTCAACGCTATAACAATGCACCAACAAAACCCTAACTACCGTCCCTTTTTTCAACACCTACGAAGCAGATGAAGTCTCACCCGAGGTAGAGGAAGGGGTGGTTGCAAGACTCAAGTGTCTGCAACCTTAGCTGGGACACAGGTCTGTGATTACAACACTTAGCAAGCACTTAGCATAGATCATTCATTAATATTCCACTTAGATATACCCCGCTGACATAACAGAGCATCGCGGTATTCACTTAGGTCTAGGTTATTTTAGCACTTAGCAACAACAAGACAGATCAGATCTGGTATACCAAGCACTTAGCATAGTCATACACATCAGATTTAGCATTCATATACATCTCTAGCACTAAGCATAAGAAAGTCTATCTAATCACATCTAAGCACTTAGCAATACAAAATGTCTAAGAATAATCACAAAGCACAACACACAGTATTTACATGGTTCACCCCCACCCTATGGCTACATCCACAAACTCTTCTTCTTTATTAGCTTCAATCAATCTGGTTACAACAAAGATCTATCAAAATCCTACACTGCATAAGACAGGAGATATGCACGCACCTCACCAGATCCTCCTTCTTCGAGTAGATCTAGAACAGAGACTCCTTACAATATGTGCACTCAACACTTACAACACTTTCACTTGGGCCTGCAAATCAATTATCCCTGCAAATCAATTGCATAGATCAATTCTAGCACTAATCCCTTGGAATAATTCTCCCTTACTTACATCGCCTAGATATCTATTTATACATTACAAAATTGGGCCTAAGTGTGGGTAAACCCACATGCCGACATCCCTTTCCCATTACATATTCCCCAAAACACAAAAAGGACCCAAAAAGGACCCAAAAAATGGGGTCTAGCTTCCACAATCTTCACTTCGCTTTGCGCTTTGTTTTCGATAGGCTGTCGAAGTACCAAAAATGGTCAAATATGGCCAAGTGTTTCTCAAAACTTAGTCAAGGGCCAACATGCCCCCAACACTCACCTATGACTCATCCCGAGTCACTCAGGTCTGATCAGTTCTACCTCGAATGCCTCGAGCTTGGCTCAAGCTGCTTCGACCTACTACTATGCCACAACCTCTTGCTCGACGAACTCTTGGATGAGTGTGTTATTCACTGGCCTTTCTAGGCGTTGTTGTGCTGAATTCACAACCTGCTCTAGCTCTATTCCTTGGCTCTCAATCTCTGTAAATAAATAACATGCCTTATCCTGCACAGGTTGAAGTTGTTGAGTTACTTCCATTACCTTTATATGGATTGTATGGATCTGTTGTTGGGTGGTGTGATGCTCGTGAGACCACTTCATTATCTCTATGGGTGATAGGGCCTTTAGCTGCACTTGTAGATTTTCGGCTTCATGCTTCGCCTACTGGAGTTGCGACTCCAATTTATGAAATTCTGGATTCTCGGTTAGGTTCTCATATATCTGCGCACTTATGCTACTTAAATATTTTCATTCCTCGGTGAGTGCTTTAATTATTTATACTGTGCTCCAGGCAGTCATTTCTCATTGGTTGCACACTTCTTGTGGGGTACTTGGCATAGTTTGAAGCTCTAATTCCATGACTCTTTGTTGAAGTTGTTGAATAACTTCAACAAGCTTCATCACTTGGCATTCTATGGGTTCTTCTGCCTTCTTCTCTAAGATGGTCACATAGCAAAATGATCTGTTGACTTCTTCTTCAATCTCGATCTGCTTCGCGAGCAACTGCTCTTTCTCTTTTTGGATCTTCCCTCTGTCTTCTTCAAATTTCACTTGGAGAGTGTCCTCATGTGCTTTATTTAAGGCCTGGGTGGCCCGTGTTATTTCTTCCTATGCTTTCTAAAGGTGTACTTCGACTATGCCAGTAATCTTGCGGAGTTGAACTGGTTCATCTCCCTCTTTTGTTGTTCCTTCTAGAAGGGGTGTAGTGGAGACTGCGCGGCTAGACTGAAGTGCCTGCTACACTCCTTGGAGCTCGATCTCAATTCTATTGTACATTGTCTCTTTCTTAGCTTCCTTCTTTTTTGTTATCTCTTCTATAGCTTCATTAATAGGTGTGTTGAGGAAACTGAAGTCATCTGGAGTGAGCGTGATCTGCATCTTAGTTACAGGTGCTTTCGATTTTTTCTGGGAGGAAGGTTCTAGAGGTGAACCCTTCCTCTTCTTTATGATTTCTACATTGTCTTCTCGTCTTTGTTCGACTTCTTCTAAGTCTTCGCCTTGAACTCCTTGATCTGGTGTAATGGAAGCCGTCCTCATAGATAGGCTGTCTATATCTTGGACTTCCTCAGCCTTCTTCGTATTCTTTGTTTTCTTTGTCTTACTGGGCCCATGTGTATCCTGCGCAGCTTCTGGGCTGTCAATGTCGGAAATTTCTGCGGGGTTTGTCGAAACAAGGAGATATCCCGACCATTCCTTGGTGATCTCCTCTAGGTATTCTTCTATCATCTTATAATAAGACTAAAGTTGTTCCTTGTGCTCATCAACGTGTGCTGTAATATATATGAAATGGCAGTTTGCACTAAACTTCATCAAAGGTCAAAACCTGTGTAAAGTATTTGGGGTCATGCGAGGCTCGTACTGGATGGATATTTTCAATTGGGTGTAGTAGGTATGGAAGATGACATTGGATTTCCACTGCTTGTTCATATCATTCGAGTACCATAGTGTACTGAACTTCACGACCAATGGCTCAAAGGGGTCGTTTTCTAGGAAGGTTGTACCTTTCGGTAGCTCCCATGCAATCCAAGCTATAAGTATCAAGAGCCAGCTAAAATGGAATTCATGCCCTTGATCCTGGGATTCTCTGCAGTCAATATCTAGTTGATTTACCAGGTACTTCACCAATTCATCTATAGTCACTCTGCACACTTCCCTCCGAGGTCGACTACAAAGCCAGATACTTGCGTGGGTCGATTCTTTCATACCAAAGTCCCTACGATCAGTTGGCAAGCGAGGCACACTGCGCCACTTTAAATAGAAGCTACCTTGTAGCCTCACACACCTTTCTCAACATTGCCATAAGATTCATTGATATTCTAAGTAAGAGTGTGATCTGTGGTCTTTCCAGGATAGTAATCATGGGGATCAGGGCCCTGCATGCTAAGTCCAATGATCCAATTGATCAGCGCTGAATCAAATGTCATGTGATGGTTTAACCATAATTATTCTCCATGGTAACTCGTCAGCATTAGCTTCACACAAGAATTCACCTTCTGGTGTCTGCTGAAGTGTGGTATCTTCATAATGTTGAGCAGAGTGGACTATGCAAGGTTCATCGTCCATTGCTGAGGGACGATCTTCAAATTATTTCCCTTAGTTCTGGTTAGGTACTTGTACGGGGAAAGCATGCTGTAAAATTTACGATCCCCTAGGTTGAAGTCACTAAATTTCAATGCTGCAATCTTTTCGTGATCTATGCAGACTGCACGTACCGCTTTCGGCAAGTACACAGTGACTAGAGTGTACTCAAAGTCTCTAGGCACACTGTCTTTGTTGATCGCACTGCTCAGATGTGGTATATAAGCAGGTAGGATGGATGGAACCAACTTTATGTTGGCCATATCATCTTTATGTTTGGTTCTTATTTATGTGCCGGCTCAGGATGTTCCTGCTCAAGTAGTCGATGGGGAGGCTTTCACTCCTCTTGTCGATGATGCCTCTAAACCTGTAGACAATCCTCTCTCTGACATGACTCTTTCGGCTCTGAGGCTAGCGAGCACCTCTCTTACAGATTCTTCAGTTGCGCTAAAATCGACGGACATATACGCTCAGGATCAATATCTCGGGTTCTCAAAGTAACGTAGGTACTATAATAGGGTAGAGAGTAAGAGTGGAGTAATCACTATTCACAATTCATGTAGTCTGTGGACTCAAATTCGCAATTAGCAAAAGTGTCTTTTGTGCATGGCGCGATGGAATAAGTAAGTAACTCTGTAACATATCGTTTGTAACAAATATGGGGCTTCATTAACTCTTGTTATGTCCATTATGGCGTGGTATAACGGTCTGGTGATGATCCATCAATGATTTTCAATCCGTTCAGAGCGGTAGCCGAATGGATATATCGGCCTCCAACGACTATATTGCTTTGCCATGGTGAAGTGACCCATGTCACTGTTCTGATATCCCAACGAAGCTCCAATTTTGCAAAGTTTATTTATGAGAGGTTCCCTCTGGAACCCTCTATAGCCTGTCGATCTTAGCTCTCTTTTTACTTATCTTCCTAGCCTTCTTCCCCGTGAGCTTCGTCTCAGTAGTTATTTTCCTGTTCTGATCCTTATTTTCCTTGGGCATAGTCACTTCGTGTTGCTGAGGTTCTCTCCCAAGACTCAGGGGCACTACTTCATCTATATCTGATACATATACTCCAATCTTCTGTGAGTCCCCTAATGCTTTTGCATCTTTGACATCTGGGATTCTAGTGTCAAATAGCTTTGATTTGTTATCATGTTCCTCAATCAACTGTGTGATCCTTCTGGTCATGAAATCTTTTAACTCTTGTCTCTTCTGTTCTAAAACCTTTTCTTCTTCCTTCTTCCTAGCTTGATCTCTTTCAATCCAAGGTTTTCCAAGTAACATAGTAAAGTGTGCGGTGTCCTCCATAAATTTGATAATCTCAAAATCTTCCTCTGTCAAAGTTCTATTGACATTCATAGATATTTGAGTGAGCCTTCCACATAGGTTTACCAGTTTCCCTCTGAATAACCCTATTCCACTTAGTGAAGGGATCACAGCAGGCCTGCCTATAGCTTCTGAAGTTCTCTCTATCATAACATTCACTTGTGTTTCCTCATCCAGAACACGGTCAATGTCGAAGTCTCCTATTCTTACCTCAATACATTCTTTTTCATTAAAGACCTTTGATAATCTAACATGTCGGTGGTCATTCAAGGTGTCTTTCATCTATAGTAATATATTTTTTGATTCTCTCTGGGGTTCTGCTATTTCTGGATCTGTCTTAGGGTTTTCTTCATTTAGATTCATGCCTTCAATCTTAGCAATCATTCTAGGGAAATCCAATACTTCGTGGTCCAAGGCTTTGCAACAAAGACAACTAGATCTCCCACCAGGGCATTCCTTAGCAAGATGTCCCGGTATTCTGCAACCATAACATAGGGTTAATCCTCTCTTTCTCTTAAATTATCCCCAACTTCTTCTGTACTGCGCACCAGGATCATGGTAGCTAGCCTGCAAAAAAATATTTCTAGGATCCTGCATCCATTTGTTAGTCCAAACATTCTTTCTATGCATAGGCATACCATATCTATCAGATCTGTTCATATCAAACTTTCTTTCATCTATTAATGCCCTAGTTTTCAAGCTAGGACATAGTCTATCAAACATAACTAGATTCATGCTCTTCAAATAAATTTTTTTCACTTATCTTACTTCTACAGAGCTCAAAGCTTTCAGATCTAATTTTTTTTAACTATTCTTACGTTTATCATAACACTGATCTTACAGATCTTACCTCTTTTCTTCAGAAACTTCCACTTTTATTTTTCTTAGAGCACAAAGCATTTAGATCTCGCTTCTTTTCTTTAGATCTGGCCTTCTCTTTTCAGATCCAGTAAAATACTATGCATTAGGGCACAGATCCACGCACAGAGCTTCCATAGTTTCAAGACGAATATTTGCACAAGGATTCTTCTCCCTTAGTTCCCAGCAATCACAGTTTCAGTCCCGACAACAGAACCATTTATTGGCACAAGGGCAGACTCGGGGTTCAACGCTATAACATCGTACCAAAAAAACCCTAACTACCGACCCTTTCGACAACACCTACGAAGCAAATGAAGTCTCACCCGAGGTAGAGGCAGGGGTGGTTGCAATTCTCAAGTGTCTGCAACCTTAGCTGGGACACAGGTCTATGATTACAACACTTAGAAATCATTTAGCATAGATCATTCATCAATATTCCACATAGATCTACTCCACTGACATAACAGAGCATCGCAACATTCACTTAGGTCTAGGTTATTTTAGCACTTAGCAAAAACAAGACAGATCATATATGGTAGACCAAGCACTTAGCATATTCATACACATCGGATTTAGCATTCATATACATCTCTAGCACTAAGAATAAGCAAGTCTATCTAATCACATATACGCACTTAGAAATACAAAACATCTATGAATAAGCACAAAGCATAACACACAGTATTTACGTGATTCACCCCCACCCTGGGGCTACGTCCACTAACTCTTCTTCTTTATTAGCTTTAGTCAATCCGGTTACAACACAGAGCTATCAAAATCCTACTCCACATAGGACAGGAGATCTGCGCACACCTCGCCAGATCCTCCTTCCTCAAGTAGATCTAGCACAAAGCCTCCTTACAATCTGTGCACTCAACACTTACAACACTTGCACTCAGCCTTGCAAGTCAATTACATAGATCAATTCTAGCACTAATCCCTTGGATAATCTTCTCCCTTACTTACATCACATAGATATCTATTTATACATTACAAAAGTGGGCCTAAGCGTGGTTAAACCCACAAGCCGACATCCCTTTCCCATTACATATTCCCAAAAAGGACCCAAAAAAGGGGGTCTAGCTTCCGCAATCTCCGCTTCGCTTTGTGATTCATCTTTGAGAGGTTGTCGAAGTCCCAAAAATGGTCAAATATGACCAAGTGTTCCTCAAAACTTGGTCAAGGGCCAACAAGGCTACAGATGCTCTCAGATCTGCCTTGCATGCACATCAGTTTTTTGTTCACACATTAACAATTGCATGACTTATGGAATAAGGTGAGCATGAAAATTGAGTTGTGTAATGTGTGCAAAAGATCAGAAATATATTGCATGCATACCGAGTTAGAATAAGATATTCAAGAATCTTCCCAAATAATGAAACCAAACAACAGAAGAGATCATGGGGTAGATGATGGATGAGCTGGCAAGTTCATTAGGACTACCATGCTCCAAAGAGGTTATGTTGGTTGCACGCAGATAATAGAATCATGTGGAACTAGAAGTCACTAGAGCGAGCGGAGAAAAGAAGAAAACAATGAAGTTCTAGAGAACAAGTTAGAGGAGAAGGAAAAGAGAAAATAAAAGATAATAAAAGAGACTGCATGAGGTCTGGAAGGAGGCGGTCCAAGTTTTGTATGAGTCATATTCTAATTCTGGAATAGTTTTGTGTGAGTCTATAAAAGCCATGTATATTGTTAGTAATGGAGTCTATTGAGTTACAGAGCAAAGTTTAAATAGAGAGTGCTTAGCGCATTGTAGAGCATGAGTTGTAGAATGGATAAAACCACAAAGCATGATTCCCTTTTCAGTGTGGATATGCATTTCGGTTTTTAATGAAGATAATATAAGATTGCAATTATCTCTATCACTTGATGTGTCTATTTTTAGTTTAATGGATGACTATGTTAATGGTTTTTGTTGCTAGTCTATTAATGGAGAATGATCAAATGAATGAATGATATCCCAAGTGGATTCATTGTATTCTTTATCCCTTCATATCCAACACAATACTAGATGGTATTTGTGATTCTCATGACATCTTGTGTGAGACCTTCTTTGGTCCTTGAGTGAAGATTGATATATTGATGCCTTGGGGTTTTGTTGGTAACTTTGGATGAACCCTTTTTCATCAACCTCCCAATGTTAGGAAGGATGCGTGTAAGCGAGCCAACAAATGGTTATGTTGTCGGGACTGAAGGTTTTGTATTGCATGATGAAGGGAGAGAATGAGGTAGAATCCATCTCAGGAGGAAATACAAGACTAGATATCTGCGAAGGAGTATGAGTAGGAGTATGAAATATCTAGGACTAGAATATAGTTCATAGGATGAAGGTGTTGGATAATAAGTGGTCTCGAGAAATCAACTTTTAGATTTTCTGAGTAAAGGAAGGATACATTATTGAGTTCTTCGTTGAATATAGCGATTCTTTTAGCAAGGATGAAATAAAGTTTGTTGAAGATCCTCGAAAGAGACTGTTGAAAGAAATCATGCAGTGGATGAAGATGTTGTTCATTGATAAATGATCGATATGCATTGTGATCTGAATTGAATCATTATATTATTTTTCATCTATATCAATTCTTTTAGAGTGGAAAAAATTGGAGGAATCAACTTGCAAGGTCATTTTAGTGGCATGTCCAAGTTTGGAAAATTGGGGTCTGGAACCTTCCACAACCATTTTGAGATATTAAATGGTGTTTTTTGGGTTTTTCGTGTTTGGAACGTAAGCACACCTCATTTACGGTGTTATACACTCTGATACCCTTCCAATGATGCAGACCATGCACCAATTGGATTTTGTATGCAAAAGTTATGCCTCCTGCAAGTTGATCTATCGTGTTGACCACCATGGTACAAGAGGATGCCATTTTATCCCCCATTACTCATGCATATGGGGCTAGACACATGATGAATTTCAATAATATTCTAGAAGGTTCAAAACCCTACCACAATTGAGTGTTGAGGAAGTCAAAAACCTACCCCTAGATGTTTATCGAGCTATATTATTGGGCCACTAGGAGGAGAAGGGGTTCCATTCTATGTTTTTTTTTTTGCTTCGATGGTAGAGAAGAATAACTAGTCATGGGAAATTAAAGAGCATGAAAGAGGGGGTTAATGTTCTGTAGTATCCTAAAAATCCACAGGTCTTAGATAACTCCATAGAGAGTGCCTTCTCCTTTGTACTTGCATTATTTCCATACTAGAGAAAAGAGAGAAGAACAACCTCACCTTCTAGTAGGTTTTTCTCTCTTAAGGGTTTCCCAGAGAAAATATTTGTGTTATATTGTGGATGGCATGTGATTGTACTTTAATATTATCTATTTTTCACATTTTATATATTTCATACATAAGTAGAAAATTAGTGATTGAATATTCTGGAATCTAAAGGAATTTAACCTTCATAGTGTAGATTTTAGTTTTGTTTATTATATTTGTTATGACGAACTATTCCAGTGGAATATCCATGAAAGTTTACAGATCATATTGGTATAAGAGCAGGTTTTTCTTTTGGGTATTTGTGGGAAGTTTCAGGATCCAAGAATCGACTTAAAGAGAAGTTGCAGAAACCCTAGCCATGGAAGACGAGTCTGTTCATAATAACCGTTGAGATCCAACATAAGAGATATTTGAGAGGTTGGAAGCACAAGTCACCGACATCAATCAAAATATGAACCTCCTCATGGTACCTCTAGCAAGAAATATCAGACCATTCGGAGGTGATGGACAAGACATCAGGAGATTAGGAAGACTCAGGAAAGGATTCACGAAAGGAATCTGAGAAAGAGAAGAAAGTTTTGAGTGTCGTTAACCATTCAAAGTCCCTATTCAACATGGAAGTGAAAGTGAAGATAAATCCATACCAAGGTGAGATCAATGCATTAAACCTAAATCATTGGTTGCAACAACTAGAATTTTATTTTAGCATTCACCATATAGATGAAGAGTGGAATATTTCATTTGATAGACTAAAGTTAGAGGACCATGCTTTAACTTCGTGGGAAATCCATATGGATAAACTTAGGTTGGAGGGTGATCCACTAGTAACTAGGTGGGAGGAATTCAAAACCCTCATCAAGTCCCAATTATTATATCATATTGGGTATATAGATGATCAATGGGTCAAGTGGAACTACTTCAAGAAGAGGAAGGGGAAGAGTGTACATGAGTACACCACTAAGTTTAGAATGATGGCCATCATGTTGGGTATCTCTCCTATGAACCCATATGTACTCCACAAGTATATAGGGGGTTTAAAATATCATCTACGAAATAAGGTGATGCTCTTCAAGCCAAGGAAAATGGATGAGGTGTATCTACAAACGCATTGCCTCTAAAACATAGGCCAAAATAAGGGGCATATAAGTGGTTCGAAGCAGAAAGAGCATTAGGAAGCTTCCAAGGAGGGGAAGAAGAAGTTGAAATGAGGAAAATATAAGAATACAATAGACAATGCACATCATTACAAATATCCCATCAACCATTGCAATCATTGCAACATTGATGTCCACACCAAGAAAAAATGATGGAAAGTACATACATACCTGAACCCAAAGAACCACAAGAAGGACAGAAAGAAAAAGAACCTTCTAGCCATAGATTCGAGAAATCAGGCTGATCATATGTGGATGAAAATATTGTCTACACATTTGTGTATAAGGAGGTGAATCTAAGTAGCCTTCATCACCATTTAGAGAAGGAGGTGACCAAGCTCTTCCACATCAAGATTTAGGTCAAGAAGACCAAGGTAGATGCTTTGTTCAACTCTGGTTCATA